>JAMKCH010033429.1:0-180012 GCA_023653785.1 Ophioderma brevispina
GTTGGTTTGGGGGTATTACATATTCCCTCTTCTTTCACGATAGACAATTCGCAGAACAAAACCCTATTTTTTCAGTAACCACACAGCTACACATATTAACCCACAGTTTTACCTACGGGGACCAATTGGAGGGCACTGTACACTTGTTTTTCTGCTTAGGAATTTTTGATCGTTTTTAGAAAATCATAATGAAATCAAATGCACTCTTCTTAAAAAGCACATAATGCCAAAATACTAAAAAACACAAATTGCCATGAGAATACAACTCGCTGAGGGCCTGCGTAACCCTTCTATTTCGAGACGGTGCAGACAGCAACTGTGTTGTACACTATCTAATCTCTGTGCAAAAAAAACACGTAACCTGGCCGGCGGGTGTATGTCTATTGGGTAGGTATTCTGTGTATACTTGGTCATGGTGGGTAGCTGTGTGGGGCTACTACCATGAAGAAATTGGCCGTAGCAGATTCACGTATGAAATGGATTGAGTGAAATAACTGGTGCTTTCTACATCCAGGGCCATTCGGTAACAGAGGACGTGCACAAAAATCGGCTTCTTTGGGTGAAAGATAAGAGGTTTGGTTCTTTTGACACAAATGTGCTAACTTTTCCTTAAAATGCATTTTGTGACATTTTTTGAAAAAAAATTCTAAATAGGTAAATTTGTGGGTGAAAATTAAAAAACAAAAAGGGGTCGTTAGTGACAGTTGTAAGTTGTCAAATATGTTGTTTTATTTTTTGGATTGCTTTGAATGTAAGTCTTCACAAAGCATTGCTATGCATCATCCCAAATTGGGAGTGCCCAGCCGACTTCAATGTACTAGGGAATCTGTACTGGGAATGTGATAACATTTTACTTCACTGTACACCTTGTCCTCAGCATTTTGGTTCAGTAGTCGGGGATGTGCAGGAGGACTCATGATGTCCAAATAATAAGTAATATGTCAGTTGCAAAAAAGGCTACCAAGGATTTTTTTATGTATTTCCTGATGTTCTGCAGGTAGCAAAAACTAAAATTATGCCCATATTTTTTGTTAAGAGACAAAGGAATTTCCCGAAAGAAGCGCCCCCAATTTTCTCGAACCTGGGTTTTCCTATTTGGAATGCGCTTACCACGATTCGATCACCCCTGAAGTGAATAAGCCGATCGCCATCCTTATGTAATAAGATGATGATTTAGTATGTGTTTCTGTCGTGCACGACCAAAAAGTGCAAAGCATTGTTTTCTATGGGGACCGATCACGATAGAGGCCAAGTTCAAACAAGGGTTGCGGTTTTCTTTTGCACTGTTGGTCCAATAAACTCCCAAAGCATTCTCAGTAGGTGGTCTACAACGATCCAGTGAAAGTTGAGGAGGAGAGAAATCACATCCTAAAAAAATCTCCTCCGTCACTTAAGCAAACATCAGTAAGAGTTTAGACATTAAATATAAAGCCTTGATGAGATTTAAAGATATACTTTCAATAATAAATTGATCTTGAAATGATCTGTAAATCAGCTTTTTCTTCAGTTTATCACCTTTCTTTTTTCTTTCCAAGGCATATTTGACAAATTTTTTGGTCAAAATCAGCAATTTGGGCAAAGAATTAAAAAATTGGCAAAAATCAGCACGTTTGCACCAAAATTGGTTAAAAATCTTGAAATTTTTGATGTTTGCCCCCCCCCCCAAAAATAAATTCACTTTGCCCTGTTTTCCACCACTGCCTCCTGGACCCCCGGCATGACCCATATATTAGGGAGGGATCGCTCAGGCTCTACTAGGTGATGAAACCAAATAGATCACCAACATAAGTAGATCGTTTAAAATGCAGGATGGATAACTGTATGATGGGCTACACGATTAACACACAGGAAGATACAAGTAGACCACCAATTGATGGATAGTACAATTGTTGGGACATCAACTTGTTACAGCTATCCCCATTGTATACATTAATTTTCACCCAAAACATTGGGAATCTCAAAATATATGCAAAAGGACGATCCATTAGTTTTGAACTGGGGTTGTAATCAGTTAATATACATGACATAATGAAAAAAAATCAAGATCCACAACTTTTTGTTCCCCTAAACCGCCACATGCTGGGGTAAGGAGGGTAATTATCCATCTTCCTTCTCTCTTCCCTCTTCCTCCTTTTTTCACCCCCTCTCCTTCACACCTCAATTCCCTTTCCCTTCTCCTTCTCCTCTACCTTCTCCCCTCTCCCTTCTTCCCCTCTCCCTTCTCCCCTCATCCCTTCCCCCTTTTCTCTCCCCCTTCTCCTCTTCTCTATTTCTCCCTTATTCCTTTTCCCCCACGCAATCCACCCCCACCTCCCCTTTTATCTTCCCCATACCCTGTCGTCCTCTCCTCTTTCCCTCTCCCCTTTTCTCCTTCCTCCTTTACAGGTCTCTCTCCCACCTTGTCACTTTCCCTCATAGCTGCCCTTTCCTTTGGAAAATGAAATATTGAGGGAAAAACTGGATTGAAGATCATATGGGGTACCAAATCTGGTCCAACCAAGTTCAATGGGAAATGTCAAGTGACATTGGTATGATTTCGGAACATGGATAAATCTAGTGGTTGGGAACACACAGATAAACGGGAGATCTTTCTCCCGAAGGTAATAAGAGATAACCAAAATACCAGCAATAAACATTTAGTTTTTCTTAGCCAAAATTGGAAATAAACATATTTGTCTTAAAATAAGTGAAATGGTAAGTGGTTCATTAGTTATTCAAAATCAAAAGTTTTCTGTCTACAGGGAACTGATTCACTTAGCCTATTTCTAAAAATTTCACTTCAGCGTGATTTTGATGGGAACTCATTGTGTATACGTTTAGACATTGCCTATAGACTTCGGACAGATAATTATGCAGTATACTCATAAACCTGTATTTTTCCCCCTCATTATCATAAAAATGAACCCATAAGATATTTGGTAGATGGGTTGAAAAATTATGTAGGTTTTTAGTGCTACTAAGTCTGCAGTTTGGTGCTGTCACAGTGTGTATGGAGCGTGCCGGTTGTACAATAAAAAAAATCATAAAAAGGACGGGTATACATTTTGTTGATATAAATCGTGGATTGCTGAAAAGCAAGGTAGTAAAATTATGAAGGGTGGATGTTTTCTTTAGTATTTTTTAATGATTGGTTTGTTTTTTTAATTTTAATTTTTTTTATATGATTAAGTCAGCTAAATTTTCAAGCATACTTTCTAAATGTAAACGAGTAAAAATTTCACTCCCCAAGAGTGAGACTCTTGTAAACCACTCAAAATGTACTTAAAAAGAGCGAATTTCCACTCAAAAAGAGTAAAAATCACTCCAAAAGGATTTCCGACTGTTTTTAGGAGTTAAAAATGAAGGACAACACTTTTGATGAGGTTAAACAAAGGACAACACAAAAACCCTTCATCTCTATAAAGCTCAATTCACACATCATTTTTTGCCCTCCAGTTTTAGAAAACTGACAAGTTTGACAGGACTGATACCAAGCAATCACACCGTCGTTTTTTTCCTTCCATTTTCCTGTGACCTCTCTACCATGAACTTACACAGGTCCATTATTCTTGAATAATTAGGAACGGGGTCCTACTTATCATGCTTATGACTCCCAACTTTATTAGATTTCTTTGGTTATATATTTGCTACACTACAACTATCATGGATAATATAGATGGGAATTTGATGTTTTAATGGCTGCTATTGCTATATTGGTGATATCATTGGGCGGGCTACAGCGCGGAAAGATGTTTAAACGAAAACGAAATACATGGGGATCAAACCCCCGTCAAACCATGGATTCAAAGAAGAGAAATGTTTGGGGCATACCATGCCCTGACTCAGTGATTTCTGTTGTGCCATGACTTCTATAGGTCTACAAACCAGGATAGAAGTTTAACTGAGCAGTGAACAACAAGTTTAAAACATAACCCCTATAATATCATACCATCCCTGTATTAAAAGCCAAGACATTCCAGCAATTGGCCAAATCTAGGGCAAGTGCACTGAAATGTCATCAGTTTCCCTACCAGAATAGAGCAGCGTCCTACTCTGGCATCATATTTTTAATCCCAGAGGAGAACAGTCCAACCCTTCAATTTCCCAATTCACACTGTCATTTTTACATCAGTTTTCCAGTTCAACAGGTGGATGCCATTTATCATTTGTGGTCCCATAGGAAGAATGAAGGACAAAAATGTGTGAATAGAGCTTAATTTTGCTATCAACTCTTGTTTAGCATATAAGATTGTCACTTTTTTAATCGTCACATTTTTAAGTTGGAGACTTCATGTGGGAAATTAAGTAGCTTCAGCCTTATTAACACTGAAATAAAATCAGATTATCCAACTTTCTTACTCTGCTGCTTTGGAGGATGAATAAACATTTTCTTCCCTAATCTTGGTCAGACGAAACCACAACTAACTCATAAGTATAATAAATACGCATAAAAAAAAAGCAGTGTAATTTTTAGAAGGTGCGTCTGGATCTTCATCGCCCCCAAACCACACACATGTTTATGTTTCTTCCACCCACCAAGAAACAATGATTTTAAGCAAGAATCGTGCCTGGCTTCCCCTCCAACTTGCATAAAAAAGTAGGCTGTTATTCGCAAAGGAGTCTAACTTTTAGGCTTGGTTTAAACCAGGGTTGTCCTGCATGGGTGGACCTTTTTTTTCCAACACACTCAAAAAGTGTGCTGGTAATGGGTGAGACAATTCCCTCCTGGATGGCCTATCCATGAGGAATTTTCCCAGCTTTTTTTTAATCCATTACATTAACTTTCAGAGTATTTTGAAAGAAAAAGAGTCCACTCATGTTAGACTAACCTGTTTAAATCCGGTCTAAAGTAAGACTCCCTTTGAGACCCCGCTCTGTGTTATTCTGTCCATCCATATCAAACTTTCAGGGTGGTTATGGGACCTAATCTGCATCATATTTAGATTTAGGGAAAAATAGTATGCGAACAGAATGGTTGAAATATTGTGCATTTGGGGGAAAGCACCAATTTGGCAAGAAGTTAGTATTAATATGATAAAACAAATCTGATTTAGGGGCCAAATTAATTTCCTTCAAATATGGCCGCCATTGTCAAAAATGGCCCGCCACCCTAAAAAAAGCATTAGTTTATTGCCAAATATTGTGGTTGTAAACTTTATTTATAGGGTCAGATTCAGATAGATTGGTGTAACCTTTTAATCCTATTCTGTATTTCACAAAATTCGTAGTTTAATTTCAAATTGGCGGTCCACACACTGAGGCCTAAATTCAGATGGCTGCCGCCTCCATGAAAAAAGCTGCATGTTATTTTGTATTTAACAGTGCAAACCATATGTTTCGTCGATGTCTAAAATTTGGGCCCTCAACAATCCCCCCAAACCTACATTTTTATTGTTGGTAAAATGCCATGTACATGATTATCAAAATGGCTCTGCTATATTGTAAAAATGGCTGCCAAATTCAAAATGGCAGTCCTATACTGTAACTTGATATGTAAAGGTAGAGTATATTTTATATGGTCATGGTAAATGATAAGAATTAATCAACATTCTAAAACAGAATTGGTGTCTTGTATGGTTAAAACTTTACATTTGTCTGTGTGTAATAACCTTAAACATATGGCTGCCATGTTCAAAATGGTGCACTCTCAATTTAATAACAGCCTTTAAATGTAATTACTGCTGATTTTCTTTGTCAAGTTGTACCTCACAGGTCCTATTGCCATTCTACCAGGTAATCTTTTATGTGCGCTGGTGATGACCAATGTGTAATTTTGATGATTCATATTCAAATTAGCTGCTAATGTCACTTGGTAGTATTTAAACGTACTTATTAATTATGTTTACATGGACAAATACCAGAAAATGGATGTGGTCGTGAGGGCATTACTGTTTAAAAATTGCCAAAGTATTTTTGGATTGTTTCAGTCATCATTTATCATTCATTCTCATTTTGTTTTCTGATAACTTGTAGAACCTCCATTCTATATTGTATGAATGCATCCCGTCATAGGTTTATAGTTTAAGACTCAAGCTATATCATCTCCAGCACACATGAAGAAGCAGGCTTACTCATGCAGCCAATGTGCGCCAAGGTACCCAAAGGGTCATGCTGCGTACTGTGGACACAGGTGTGATTTTCGGTAGCTGTTCAGTCAGTCCAACCTCACTGAACTTGGCTAGCATTTGGTACTTCGGAAGGAATCACAGATTCAAACCAGCACATACTATTGCCAAGACCCTATGACCAGAGAACTCTTTGTCTCTGCTGATGTTTGACACTTCACCGGTGGCACAAGGTAAGAAAACCCCGCATGGGAAGAAGCAGATCTGCCTGATTGGGTTGAAAAAAGGTTTGCAAACCTTGGAAGAACTCCTCCTTAAGAAGATACATGAAAGAAATAATGCAACATGGAAAGATTTGTGGACCTAATGTACAATAGAACACGATCCATGAGTCATTCCACCTACCTAAGATGCACTGTATCAACACCCAAACAGAGCAGCATATCAGGCAGGACATTGCTGGGGCAAGCATGCTGGAGATCCAGAGATACAGATCCAGCGACTGGGGTCGGAAAGGAAATGCAGCTTCACAGTCCTGTTTGGACAACCTGCCAGAGGCATCAAAAGCATGCATAGCCAGGTAAAAACTGATGAAGTGTGGCTGTAATTAATAGATGTTTTGTGGGTACAATGTCTGGCTCCTTCACTGAATTCAGCAAGGTCCTTGCCTGTGCATTGTTGCTCAAACATTGGCAGAAACCGAATTCTTGCAAGGTCCTGTCGTGTGCATTGTTGCGCAACATTGGGCAGACCAGAGATTGTTCCATTGTCAGTGTGCTGTTCTACAATTACCGGTAGTGTCCTGATCTGCTTACAGGTAGCCCCCTTCTGTAAGGCACCCTTTGAGATTATCCGATTCATGGTTCGAAATCTGTTGAGGACATCGCCATTCAGCCTGATAAGTCAGGCCAGGGGGTTGATGCTCACCAGGTTCAATACCAATAGAGGTATTTGGTTGATAGCAGTCTTTCTTCTCACACAAGGCCGACTCTCTTAAATCATTTGAGACTGTTCACGGTTGGACTTGCTTAAGAAACTCTCTGGATTTAGGCGGTAAGCAGCTGGTCTCTGGTCCAGACATAGGGTGTTTCACATTAATATTGGGCAAGCTACGCCTTGCTGCTCGCTACACTACAACAGATGGTTGGTGGAGAGCAATCCTACCTAGGATGTATAAGTTGTCCGTTGAAATTCTGTGATAAGCTGGCAGGAGGCATGTAATGCTGGATCAAGCTTCTGGAATGGTGCCTGACTTTCCCATTACGGGTTTAGCATACTCTGACACATAAGTAGAGTACAGGACAAGTGCCGGAGATTTTAGGGTATGTGGACGAGCACCCCATCTTGTGCCAGTGAGTTTGTTCAAGATGTTATTGCTTGAACATACTTATTTTTTTCATGATGGGGGTCTTATAAGAAAGAGAGAGTGTGGTCCATGGTAACTCCTACGTAGACAGAATTATCACAGTGCTTAGGGTTCCAGACATGAGGTTAATTTAAGCTGACGTTCGGATTCACGGTTGCGTAGATGGAAAAGTACATCTCTGTGTCTTGAATGGATTTTGCACACGGCGCTCTAACCAATTGAGCTATCAAGACTGGGTTGTAGAGGAGCGATAGTATCATCCATAGGTGTTAGGTTCGAAAGGTGGTCCATTGCTTTCCTAGCCTGCTAGTACTACGGCGGTTCGCGGTTCGAATCGGGCCAGGCAACATGTTTTTTTTTTCAACACTTGTGTGCGCTGGCTCTATCTACAGGGAAAAGAGTATATATCCTCCCTTGTCTACCTGGAGAAATAGCAAGAAGTAGTTAAAATTTAAAACAAATATAAAATGTATATGTAAATATACCGTTCTGATGCTATCCCATAGGACACCTTTCGAAACATAACACCTATAGATGAATCTATCCTCCTCTAACAACCCAGTCTTGATAGCTCCCCCCCCCCCCCCCCCAGTTGGTAGAGCGCGTGATGATAATACGGGTGGGTTGCAGTTCTAATCCGGCCAGGCGCACGTTTCTGTTTTACTTGGGTGCGCTGGATAGCTCCAGGGAAAGATAATAAATATCCATCCTTGTCTACCGGAGAAATAAGTAGTTAAAATTTAAACTTGGTTGGGTGTAACTTTTTGGCTGATTGGGAGGTTTTTTTGTTGGATTCCTTCGACTCGAAGCTTTAGGATGGTAGACCATTCTTTCTTGCTGTTATGGGTCATTAGTGGATTCAATTAAGGTGTGCTGGTTTTGATACCTTTCATCTGACAACTGCCATCACCTTTTAGCAGTTGTTTTAAAGGATCGGCTTCAAACATGGTGGAAAACCCTTGATATCCTTTAGCATTCCTTGGAAAGTCTTGGTATGTATTCCGTCCTACAGCCTCTTGGTATGAATTCCGGGCAGTCTTATTCACAAGTTGGGCAAATTTGTCGTAGTTATGTTCTTGGAGCAACCTTTTTCATGTTCTGTAGTTAAAGGGCCGCTTGTAAAAGGTCACTTGTTTGGTCTACTGACTGCCAACATTGACTTAGAGTTAGTGGAACTGGATTCAGAACAATCTTGTTTTGCCAAAAATAGCTATATAGATAAGGATTGTAACCTCTCTTCCAATGGCACTATAAAATGATAGCGGCAGTTTAGGGTCGTGAGGTGATGTAGATGTTGACTGTCTAACCATTTCTTCCACAGCTTGTCCGTCTTTATTGGCTCCATCGTAGCTGTTGAAATCGCCAATTAAGAACTGAGGTGGTTTAGTGGAATTCCCGAAATTGAATTGAGGGTGCCTTAAGTCTATCGATGGAGGGGTAGACGATGTAACTATGACAGAGCCGAGATCAATGGTGATGGACTTGGTGTGTCAGCAGATATTGAGGTTGGCTTCTACAACGAGGGTCTG
Source organism: Ophioderma brevispina (assembly GCA_023653785.1). NCBI lineage: Eukaryota > Metazoa > Echinodermata > Ophiuroidea > Amphilepidida > Ophiodermatidae > Ophioderma > Ophioderma brevispina. The sequence goes on from JAMKCH010033429.1 coordinate 8,940, forward strand.
TTTAACACATAGAGCAGCACTTTCCAAATGTCGTTGTGGTGTGGTCTCCCGATGGCAAGGGAATTTCATGGAAGTATTTAGTAAGACCTTTGCTACACATTTAAGGCTACCAAAGTACTTTTGCAGAGTCAATTAATCTTTTGGGTGGTGGCAATGGCCATCATTTTGAATTTGCCGTTAAGTGCCACGTAATAAGGATACGTTGCCCCTTCAATCAGTTTAAACAAATCACTAGGCTTAGAGCCCGGGGAAACAAAGCTTTTCATTGTGTCCTGTGCCTGTGATTTTTGGGACCGATTGCTTGTGCAATGAATCAAATTATCCCACAACTGGATGTACATTTTACAGGCTGTGTATAACCCCAGAGCCAACAATACCAAATCAGTAGGGGTATGTTATTTTTAATTGAAAAAAAAAAACACATTCAAGTAGCGCGGAGGAATCATACAGGCATGTAAGTGATACTTCTAAAAGTAGTGGCCATTTCGAGGTTTGGCAGCCCTCTTGGCCAAATTATGGAAAGAAGCAATTTAACAACAGACCGTAATTGGGTTCCTCTCTTAAGTTGATGTGAATTGCTTCTTTGAGGGAGTTATACTAGATTAAGAAAACATTCATTTCTTTGATAATCCAAAGGGTAAGCTTAAGGGACAAATAGCCGCCATTTTGGATTTTCGACACCATTTTGGAATTCAAGGCTTATTTGGTTGTATTCTTAAGGTGCTGTGAATCTATTCTTATGCACATGTTCAATATAACCACTTAGGGAATCAAAACAAGATCAAGAAAAACATCATTTCTGATAAATCAAATGAAATGCTTAAAATTGGCCAACATTTTGGATTTCTGCCATGTTGATCCAATTTTTGCTATGTAAAAACAATGGGAATTAAAAAAAAAAACCCAAGGGTTGGGAGTTGGGGGTTTTCCCCAATTTCCCCAGGGTATTTATGTTCTAAAATGGCACGACACACACATCAAATTGAGTAATTGGCTCATATAATAACATAGAAAGCACGTGTAAAACATTGATATTTTAACAGTGGGCGGCCATTTGATTGGCGGCCATCTTGGAAGGAAGTTAATTTGGCCCCTAGACCAGATTTATTCAGAATATCAAAGAGCTACATCTGTGCCAAAGTTGGTACTTGTCACCCAAAATGCACAATAGGTTTGGTATCTTGCACCATTCTGCATTACTAAAAGCTATGGACATTCTCAAACAAATCTATGATGAGGTGCGATGGTGTTTTGTCGGTTTTTTGTGGTACCGAGGCAGTTGATCCAGAGGGGGCACAAACTTTCCAAGTCATCCCGCCAGAGGAGTAATATTCGTAAGTTGTCCTGGTTGATTTGCTCAAAATTAAGTCTGAACTGATCGAAATGCGCGCGTTGTTAGCGTGCGAAAATTGCGAATTTACTTGAATTTGCCCAAATTAGGTTGATGAAAATTGGTAAAAATTCCCCGAAGAAGAGGGATGAAAGTGCTATTTTGGCCCATATCGTCCCGTTTTGTTTTTTTTTGAGCCAGAGGGAGCAACCCCCAGTCGGTATCCAATGATGTTGGATTATGAGGACCAAACTTCTGTAGCTCGGATTCTCAAACAATGTTTAACGCTAATCGTTTTAAATCGCAATTTTTTAAACACTAAAATAAACGCAATTCTCAAAGCATGCTAACTTAAATGCTGTTTAAATTTTAGTGAACATTGTTTAAATCTGTCTAAACATTGTTAAACGTATATATACTGCGTTTGGAGTAGTGAAGGTGGGTTTACTTCAGCTTGTGATCCAAGTGCATGATATTTACCACTATATGTGATACATCGTGGTTAGACCAGTGTTCCTCGAATTTGCGACTATTTCCTCTTAAGTTTATGCCAAATTTCATCTCTACACAAGTTGACTGGTTGATGGTATTGATAGGATTGTGAAGGATTGAAACAAATTAAACTCCACACAAAATTCTTTGGCAGTTACCTGACACCAAATTGCTGTATGATTTGATATACTATAGTAGGTTCGAGATGATAGTAGGCTAATTTTTCTTCTGTAGGGGGATTAGATTAATGGTAGGGGGCGGGAACACAGAGTTTTATTTCGATAATACATAGTCCAAGTCAAGCATATGTCTGTTCTATCCCAAAAGAGTATATGGTTCAAGCAAACAACTCAAGACACAAATGCATACCATCTAAGTGGGTAAGCTGCCACTTTTTTGTTTGGCGGCAGGTGGGGGATTGATATGCGTTATCAGACATGTCTATCCAAGATTGAAACAGGTGATTTAGTGGCGTGTCTTGTTTTTTCTTTGTGGTGGCAGTTGGCCCTATCCACCCTCATAATAGGTCTTCTTCTTTGCAAAATGGCCGTTTCTTTTTCACCCTACAAAATCAATTTGTAATCGGATTAAACGCTGGCGCAAGTTACGTCCCTATTCCCTGCATTCGACAGGTCCAAAACTTTCCCGCCCATCAGAGTTGAATCATTTTTGGGCATTAAGAGTTTTTTGAATGGCACACAAACACCTGAAGATTGCAACTGTCAGTGGGCACATCAGACAAATGATGGTTAATACAATGCTAGACATTGATAATGGTTTGATTTTTTAAATAATTGTCTTTGAGTGACAGTGAATTTGCTGAAAATGAGGGACCAAGTAAGGCCAGTGAGCGTCAAGATTCATTGTTTTCCTGCTAACCTGCCCAACCCCAAATTTTCAGTTTTTTCAAATTCATATTTTGAAATTTCTTAATCAAATATTAACTTTCAGGTTCTCAAAATATCGGGCAGTCCTACTGGTCATTTTAAAAACATTTGCCTGATTAAGGGTTAGTTGGTGGGAATAAATAAAAATTTAGGATGTCCCTACCAAGGCTCCTGATGCTCCATGAGCTTACAATACCGTTACTTAATCAAACGTTGATATTTCACAGGAAATAACAACTTAAAGGTGTGTGTTCCAATCGTGTGTATGGGACCCCCCCTGATTTACCCGGAAGTAGTATGCGTTTTTGATACAGATAAAGGCCGATTTTTCTCATTCTCTTCCTGAAATTACAGCTTTCCAAATCCATTCTGTTCTCAGATTACCTGACAAAAACTGCCATTTTAATGGTTTAACCAGCAATACTAAGCACAAGTGTGAATAGGCATGCTAATGCCAATTTTTGTGCATCTAGCATGAAACTGCAAAGTTTTGTTTCCATGGGTACCCTGTGGCCTGTGTATACAAGTATCATGCTCTCATATCAAGAAAACAACCGATTTCAAACCCCAATTAAAAATAAAAAAAATGCACCTTTAAATATTTAATACTGTTATTAGGTGTCTATATAAAAGATGTTAAAGGTGCAAAGAGAGATTTCATATATCACAAGTACTGATTCTGTGTACTGATTGTAAAGTTTTTCCATCAAAATACCCAATCTAAAAGGATTAAACTGAGAAATGTTTTCTTTGGTACAAAACTTGTGAAATTTCTAATTTCTCTATAGAGCAATTGAAATTTACTATTCTAAGCAAATCAAAATCCATCTTTTTTTCCTGCGGTCTTTTAAGAAATTTTTCTGACCTAAATACAAGGTAAAAAAATATTGACTGTCAAAAATCTATAGAAATTACTATTATTGACAAATATTGGGTGCAACACTGTAAATACATGAATTCAGGTTTTGACACATCTTACAAGACTGGACTTAAACATATGAGTCCTTAAAATAATAATGAAATAGTTTTACCACCTACCCCGTCATAAAAAATGTAATAGGAAACAGGAGAGTAATTTCATTGGCTAATGCAGCCCATTAAAATGTCGCAGGAAGAATCAGTGGTAAAAGACAGAACTAAGACAGTGGGCAAGCAAACAAACAAACATCAACTGTTTGCTTGTATGTGGTTTTGGTATGTCAATGAAACAGTTCCCTAGGGAATTTTGTGCTAAAATGTTTTTCTTTGCTGTTTTGGGCAATTCAATAGGAACAAGCCGGTCAGAAATACAGGGTTCAATTCTCAGACTGCTGCCCCCTTCTTCAAGGCGGGCAAATGTTACTGACAGAACAGTGGGAAAATTTGAAATCAAGAACAAGCAACTTGTTTTACATTAACATGTCCGTCTCCTTATTGGTAATTTTACCCATTGCTCAGATGTGTTGAACTAGTGACAAGTTGTTTTACTATCTCAGGAGGATCCAAAAATTTATAAGTTTACATTTGGTGACATTTGGTTGGCTAAATTACAACAAAATGTAAGTCAGGTTTCTACCTGGGTCTATGGAGAGGGTACCAAACTTTCTTTGATTTTGCAATGGTGATATCACCAAATCAGTTAAAATGCATTTTCTGTTTCAGTATGACAGAGGAAATCTTTGCAACCACTTTCACCAACATCTGAGCATTTAACCACCAGGGTGACCTTGAACCCATTATGGCGCTACGGCTTTACGAAAGGTTGGAAACCAAGGCTAATTTAGGCAAATATATACTTTTTTCCTAATGCCCTTATAAGGGGACGAACAATGTCAGTGTAACATTAAAAACACAATTTTTAAGATTTTTTAGTTTTTTAAATTTTTCCCCGTACTAAGATTACCCACCCCCTTGAACGAAGGTTCAGCATTCCGAAATTATAACCCCAATCATCCGTCTGACCTTTAGGCCCTATTGAACCCAAACAGAAACAAAACCAATTTTATAGAGCATTAAAAATCCTATTCACACCAAACCACACTAATTGCTTGGATTGACGGCTTGCTACCCAAACCAACTGGGACAGGACAAGTATCACTCAACCAGGGCAGTGCTGCCTATTATTAATGTGGTCCTAATTGATTAATATGTCACTGGTTTCCTGCTAATTTAGTTATTTATGTAACTTAATACACTTGTGATCCTGATAGTAATCCCAGTGTAACAATCTGGAGGTAACTTTGTAGTTTTGGGACAAGGTTGCAATTGCCCAGGCCAGGATTTCACCTGGGCTCGGTAACGATTTAATTGACAGGCGGAATAACAAGGGTTTATAGCAAGCATCCTGTCAGATCATATGCTATTTTTTAAGATTTAAGCCAATTTTCTGGGAGCCCGCAGTAATTGTACAAATGTATGAGATGTTTAAAAAGTTAAACTTTCCTATCTTTGGTCGCCTCACAAGGTGTTTAAGGTAGGATTATCGGTTGTGTTTTTCTCGACAGATCTCTTGCTCTTGAAATTTGGTTGAAATGGGTAATGGTGACAAGCAACATATGCCAATATTCATTTTTTTTTTCAAACCTATATTTTTGAGCTATTTTCAAATTTCATGTTGTTAATTTCGCCTAGACTTTTTTACAGGGACTGATTTTTGGCACAGTGCCAGGTGGACAAAATGGCAAATTGCTGAAAGTCTCATTTTTTAAAAAATAAATTTCTAAGTTTCAAAGTTTGGTTTTCATGTTTTATATTCAAATATAATTGAATTTTAATTTCTTTGTACTAGCCATTGATAATTTAGTTGCTTAGGTAAACTTTTTACTTGTCAAATTGCTTGATTTTTTTTCCTAGAACACTAGAATACCAATCGAATCATTCTAGAAAGAACAAACCTTCAGTCTTAACCAAATAAGGCATCTTAGAAAGAGATCAAATTTAGAAATTTCTCTTGTTAGAATATTGATGTGTGTGTCATGGTGTCCATCGGGTTATTGAGGTCAAAGGTCAGCTTGGTCAATTATCAAAACAGAATGAACAAGCACCATATAGTTTCTCATGAGTGAGAATGATGAAAACTTTTTTCCAACTGTACTTTAAGGAAAATTGTCATGATTCTTAATATTTTGAAAATTTGGTATGATGGAAAGCTTAAGTACGTAGATTCATATAAACAAAATAGTTGAAAATTGTCCACATTTTTTGAGTATTTGCCCTTTTAATTTTCCGCCCCATAGCTTACTCGTAAACGATTCTGACAAATCCACATCGAGGCAAATGTGCGTCAAGTATGACCAGCATATATCGCAGTGTTGGCCACTTTCCTACTCGAGTGAACTGCCAGGGGGTAGGACATGCCACCTAACAGCAAACAGCCTGAATTCAATCGTCATCAACATCCGGCGCAACCCGGGTGCTAGTATCTTCACAAGCTTAAACGGAGGAGGGCGCTATTACGCATATCGGAAGGTTACACTCAGACTTGCCTAAGGTCTAGGCCTGGTCACAAATATTTTAAATCTAAATGACCGTTATTGGAAGCACTGTTTTGCGCGGGGGTTATTCTACTAACCCCGACGGATTTGAAGTCAAATTTAATCCTTTTTTTCATGATATTACTAATATGGTATTGAACTAGGGTTTTGAGGAGATTGTTGTAATGAAACTGAGACACAGGCTACAGTAAATGTACTTAGCAGTTCCACAAATTAACCGTTTGGAAATCCCCAAAGGCCCAAATCGAGAGCGGGTCGTGTCCTAACCCCCCCCGGTGAACTGCGATCGATGTGTTTTAATCATCAATAATTAAAACACAACGAAATGAAAACAAAATATGTCTTACTGTACTTAGTTGCAAATTTTCTTATTACGTGTCATAATCCATCAATATTTACTGTCAGCAATGACAAAAAAAAAACAATTCGAGTCAACACGATGTTTTGGTCCATCACTTTGGGATGTCCACGATGAGAGCACAATTGGGCGCTTTTGATCACTGAAGCATGGCGAAAAATCCGCCCGTTTTCTTCGTATGCAAAAAGCAAATTAAATGCCTCTATTTTTGTTACTTTTTACATCAAATTGTATTATTTTTTTTTTTCGGGAATTTGTGATGTTTTACATATATTTTATGATGTTAAGTCAAACTGAGCTTGACAAACTCTTGACAATGTCCTTTAAGAATTTAAACGTTCTGCGGCCAGACCTTTTTCTTGGGGGGGGAATGAGGGGGCAAAGGGAAGTTTTTTGGGGGAAAGTGAAATTCTGGGGGTAAATTAATATCCAAATTTGGAGATTTTTAGCCAATTTTGGTCCAAAATTGTGATTTTGCCAAAAAATCCATATTTTACCCATGTCCCCGTGGTTCCGCTACCGAAGAAAGTGAACATTTCACTCTCAAAAAGAGTTGAAAAGGTTGTAAACACGTCTAAGATGAGGGTTTTTTACTTTAAACGAGCATAATTCTACTCAACAAAGAGTGAAAATGTCCAAAAAAAAGGGAATTTCCACTCATTTGAGGGGTTTAAATTAGGAATAAATGAAGGGACAAAACAAAAATGAGTTGAAAAACTCCACTCTTTTGGCGTGATGTCCACTATTTTTTAGTGAAAATTCGCTCTTTGAAAGTACCAAAACCACTATTTTAGAGTGGTCTATAAGAGTTCCACTCATTGAGGAGTGACATTTCACTCGTTTAAATTTACAGAGTAGGCTCTTGAATAGAATATTGAAATAGGCATGTTTAATCATATCTAGAATGTGGATAGACAAGGTGCTACTCCTGGTTTGTAAAAACCAAAATGTCACATCATCTATAGAGAATGCATTGCTTGTGGAAAAAAAAGTTTTTTGAAACAAAATTAAAGGCACATTTTTCGGATTCGGGGAAAGGGATCAAAGGACAGTACTTAAAACAACCTATCACACCTGGTCAATTGCCATAAATCAAGATACTAAGTCATGTTAATAGGGATTTGAGAGATAGCTATTCTGGGCCACACTAATCTTCCTGAGTTAGCAAAATGAAGCCCAGAAAAGGCTCATACACTGAAACTGAAAAACTGACTTATTTGCTGACTCTGTAAGATATTCAGAATTTACACTGATTGTCGAGAAAGGTTTAACAGTGCTGCCAACATACATCAGATATTCCACTGAGGTAAAAAACTAATGGAACAGGTGGCAAACACCAACATTTTCTGTTGTTCCTCCAGATAAATTAGTTGATTTGAGAACTTGAATCTGTGTACACACAGATTTGATATGTTTTTGTGTGCATTTATTTATGTTTCCTATTTTTGTAGTGAGTGACGTTAGCACTTACATACATTTCAGCTGCTATTTAACCAAATGATGTTGTTGAACCATTGTCCATGTAACATTGCCTTATTAACTACGCGAAATAGGAAAATTTCACAGGGGTTTATTTTTGTGAATTTCGCGAACAAAAATTCAACCGCGAAAATAACAACCTCGCAAAATGTTTTCAAAACAACATGAAAGTAAGCCAACTGTGGTGGGTCATCGCGAATTTAGGCACAAACGAAATACGAAAATTTTCTTGTTGTCTCCATTCGTGAAAATTCTGCTTCTGCTCTCCACTCTGCAAACATCTCCATTTGAACAGTACAATGTTTATCAAGCATGTCCAAAGAGCGATTTTGTTAATATTATTGTTTCATCAATTAGTCCATAAAACATTGAACAACCGAACAAAAACGTTTTTAAAATAATCTGAACTGACGACTACTATGTTGTGAATATCAGAACCTGTATAGATTTAGATATGAAGATTCCCACGACAAAAGTCCCTGACCAGTCTTGGGGGGTGGGGGGTTCTTAGTGGAAAGGGGGTACAATTGATCGGTGGGAAAAGCAAAAGTGGTTACGAGTGGGAAAGAAGAGTAAATAACGAGAAGATCAAAAAATGAGGATGGTGGAGAGTTATAAGTCCCTTTTTCTCTTGCAAATTGGTATATCTTTGGATTGCATTTCTAATTGCAAGTGGATTTTCCAGTGTTCAATCGGGTTTGAAGAATGCATGCAAACCTTGAGTGTCAAAAATAGTGCTGCCAGCATGGCCTAAAAATACAATTGTAAATAACATTTTTGGGGCTTCTATGGATAAGTATGGCATCTGTCATTTTGTATATTTTCGGGGTAGGGTTCCAAACACCCGCCACACAATCCCTACCCAACCAAAGTGAAACTTCCTCCCCCCCCCCCCGGGACCAGGCTTTGCTTCTGATAGGCATAATTACATATAACCTATGCACCTATTGATGTATCAGGCCTTTATATTTCTGTTATAATTCAATAAAGCATATGTATATGGCATAAAGCACATTATACATAAGAAGGTGTGAAGAATATAATGTCTTATAAACTGCAATAAATACCTTTCTTTCCTCCATTTGGATAAGGCAAAAAACACAACAAGGTTTGCTCAGAATCGCGCGTGTAAGTCTTTGAAATTGGTGGTTACCCGCATTTTTTTTTTTTTTAGGTTTTTTTCGCCTGCCTTAAGGCGGAGACACATAGGGATCACTCACTTTGTCCACTGTTGTTGTAGTCTTTGGTGATGATGTCCTGTTGTTGATGTCTGGTTGTGAAAAAGGGTTTACATTTGCATGTAATATCCACATACTTTTGATGATTTAAAACCAAACTTGGGTCAACAGGTGCAACATGGCATCCCCCCACTTGTTGATGATGTCAAGGTCACATGCCAGGTCAAAGGTCATGTGAGGTCCAAGTTGTAAATAGGCTGAAAATGTAAAATGACCTCATATGAAAGTTGAGTTTCATTGGAACCAACTTGAATTATAGGTGCAACATGGGATCGCCTCATTTGTTGATGAGGTCAAAGGTCACATGCAAGGTCAAAGGTCCATGTTAGGTCAAGTTGAAAGATAGCTGAAAATGTTAAATTGACCGCAGATGAAAATTGAAGTTCAATGGCAACCAAACTTGAATCATAGGTTCAACTTGGGATCCTCATTTGTGCTGAGGTAAAGGTCACATATCAAGGTCCAAGGTCATGTTGGAGGGCCTATCGTCACTAACCGCGACGGCAGGCGACAAAATCGGTCCGAGGACCGATGTTTTTTTTTTTTTTTTTTTTTTTTTTTTTAAAAAGTTCAGAAAGAGGGAAAATCGGCTGAATAACATAATGGGTCAAAAATTGCAGTAAAAAAAGCACCTTTGAATTTAAATGAGCAAGCATTTTTTCCATAATAAAAAAAAAAATATGGCATTTCGCATTGCTATTTTTCACATTTCTTCTGAGACAAAACCTTTTGTGGGCAAAACAGAAAGTTGCTGCCACTGTACAAGGCTATTCTGAGTTGGTGAATTTTGCTTAAAAGTGGTATTTTTTGGATGAATTTACTCCTTTTTCATACTTGATGTAATGGGTATGTGTGTCCTATAAGACCCTCATGTTCCAGGCTCTTTTTCATTTCCAGTGACCCCATTTTGGGACTATTTCAGTTCCAGAGACCCAACCTTTTTCATGTCCAAAGCCATATTCTAAATCTACCAAATTTTTTTTTTTTCTTCAAAACACGCAGGAAAATCGCAGCTGATTGTATTTTCTGACACTTTTGGGAAATCCTCTGTCCCCCCCCCTCCCCTTAGCCTTCCCCATCCGGAATTTCCTTTTTCCACATCCTTCTCACACTTTTCGCTTCTCGCCCCACTCACCCCTCCGCGGCCGACCCGAGGGCCTCCACGGGCTCGGGCCTTCGGCCCCCATCCGGTGACCTCGTTAAGAATGTTTTATTCTGCGTTTGCCTGGGGAGTTTGGTGTTTTTCCGGGAGACCAGACACAGGCGAGAAGATGCAATACGCTGGAGTTTTCCGGGAGGGTGCAGTTCCGGTACCTCAATTTGGAAATCCGGGTTGGCACACATACCTACCAAAAAATTTGAAAGAAACCCCCCCCACCCCCCCGGTCATTATAGGTTTTAGCTGTTTGTATGCATTTTTTTTTCACTAAATTAGTTTTTTTTTTTTTTTAAAATAGATTTGGTCTTCGGAACTGAATTTGTTTTTATCATGCCCGGTTTTTTCATGAAATTTGAGAAAGTTGAATTTGGGTGTCAAATTTTTCCATAACTGTTGGTTTGGGGGAGGAGGGCAGGCAGCATCTTCTTACCAATCATATTCAAAGTAAGGCAGTTCACAAGTTTTCACAGTGTGAGATCATGGGGTCGCTTACTTCAATCACCTTCAACCAAACTTGATGACAATAAATAAGGTACAAACTTGAGGTAAAATTTATGTAGGCCAAATGACTTGTGGAAAGGAGCTCCTTGCAGAGGATTTGCAAATTTTGACTTGCAGTATTATTTAAAATTGTGTTTTTTGGGGCTGGGCAGACAGCGGCTTGCTTGAGGGTGGAAGGCAAATCATTTTGCTTGAGCCATGTTGATTCAGTAGTCCATGCTAACTTCTAATATCAATAATAAATAGTTGTATCTTTTTTATGTTTTTTTTTTATTGCTGGGCAGGTTTTGGTTGATGTCCCTGTCACCATGGTTAACCTGTCGCCCAGCAGACTCTTCACCGTCTGTGTGCAAATTTCTTCTTCCTTCTCCTGCCATAGAAAAAAAGAAAAAAAAAAAAAAAAAAAAAAAAAAAAGAAAAAAGCAGTGAACACAAAGGTACATGAACATTAGCCAGTGCTTCCGCGATCATGTAACTTGCTGGTTGGATGGGTATTCCAGGTATATTTTGGGAAGGGTTTTGTGTCAATCTTCCTAAAGTCCAGTCTGACTTTTCTCTAAAAAGACACACCACTAAATATGTGTTATTTAGTTGTATAAATGTCCTCAAGGACAATATTGGTAAAATCTGGTCCAAATTTCAAAAAAAGTAATCCCTCTTCCCTGCAGAAAACGTAAGCAAATTGTGTAATTATCCCTATGTCAGACCTTTGCCTCTCCTTTTCTTTCAAATGCAAATATTATTTTGGGTTGTTGGGGGTGTGGTTGAAATAAAAATGACAAAATACAACTTTTCTGTAAGACTTTTTACTCTTTAGAAGAATCAAGCTGTAAATCAGATTGCATAAACTATACCATGCCATCATTTGATGTTGCCAGTATGTTCTAGTGGGATTTGACTATGACCTTCCTCAAGGGGCTCATAGGCAATTGTGAAGCACGAACTGCAAAATTACTATACTCTCGGCCATATAATTGTTGTTACAGGGCACACGCGGTGTCTCTCACTGCATGCACCGTGCCTTCATGCAGTCGATGGTGCGCGGTTTTGGCGGACATGCAGGGGTACTTGGCAACATGCACAGGAAATTATGCCTGCAACTTTGTTGTTTAGTGATTTTAAGGTGTAATTGCTATTATTAGAGATTATTAATATTTTTAGGAAATTGTGGAATTTTAATAACAGCCACCCTTATTGCTGTTAAAGAAAAGAGGATTATAAAGTGTCGTAATTAAAAATGTACAATTTTCCTATACTTTAAACACTGTTCTCTCCTGGGAGGAAGGGATTGTTTAAGGGATTGATGTAAAGATTGGACATCTTTTGTGGGCCCAGTCCCATGACCATGGGTGGCAAGCCACAAGGGGTTCGCTGGCCCGGCAGTGGATTCGTGCCCAATGTCGTGTTCGTACGGTGACGTCATTGCATCTTTTGGACTTTTTTTGCCTCAGCTCAGTGAGTTTTTGTGAGTTTGGGCGGGTAGGGTTAATGGAGGAGTTATCATTTATGCTGGCAGGAAGAATGTAGGTATTCAGAACCTCAAAATATTTAAGAGTGAGATGTAACCTGAAAATTTCCATCCAAATCCAGGAGATGGGAACTAAACTTTTAATAAAGATAATATCGTAAAAAAGGGCATATGAAATTTTAATGGAGCGAAGGTGGAATGCGAAGTTGGTTTGCCAAAAGAAATGATTCCGTCATTCCCTCCCCTTGCGTAATTAATGCCTGCTCTGTTGGTTTTAAGAGAGTTAAAGGTGCATTTCATGATCCTAGCACATTCATTTTTGTTTATTGTTCACTAAATATCCCCAAGAAAAGGTTATTTCCAAAATTTTAGTTGATTCTGATGGTTCAATTTCATATTATGAATGAACATTCGTATCACATTGTGTTTTAGTTTCTGTCTGTTTACGGACAAAAAAATATGTAATTGCAAATTTCTCCTAGAGTAGATTGAATATGCATGTGTGATTTCGCACACATACTATTACTAAACAAACGGTTCAGATGATATAAAAATCTCAAAATTGGGTAGGTAATCCTGGGGGAGGGGAATAGGCTGTGGATCATGAAATTCCCCTTTAAACATCTGGAGCAACATTTGCCAAACAACGGTTATTATTTCGATGGGGAATTTCGAGGATAAGGTTAACTTTTTGAGCAACTCTTGTCCTCCTGTTTCTGCTTAAAAACTAGTAAAATATCCTTTCTTTCATTCAATACATCGGCTGAGAATCAGCAGGCTCTGATATATTTTTGACGATCCAAATTTTTGCTGATTTTTGTAAAATTGGCCCCCGATCCGATGTCCGATACAAAAATTGGTTAATCTCTAATAAGTGCTGTATTGGGCAGGGGAGGGCGGCCAAGAAATCCCAATTTCAGACGTCGCCATTGGTTTAACACGTAAAAGCGAAATCTTGACGAAAAATTCTGAATTTTTTGTATGTTGTCAAGGAATATTTTCTTATTCCAAAACCGTTGGAGTTGAAGAATCAACTCCACTGGAAGGGTTATTTCTGATTTTTTTTTTTTTGTATTAATAACGAACAAGGACGATGTCGTATGTAGGTCATGGAAACACCCATGACCGACCCACATCAAAGCACCCAAATTGGTTTGTGGTTTGCACACCGTATTGCTGTAATTTCTTTTGACATTTTTGGTGAACTGCTATAATGAATGAGGCTTGGCCGCCACCGCCTGGTATTGGGTCAGTGGTCTTTGCCTACTAGTATGTAAGTTGATGAGTATGGACATGGGAGTGCATTTTTTTCTTGGGGAAATGGTGTGCTTGTGCATATTTCATACAAGAACTTGTTGTTTTACAGGCATTGATATAAAATTTGAAAGTGTTGTATCGATTATTCTTATTTGGGGGTGGTATTTAGTATGCAAACATGCACTGTCATTGGTAGTGGCCTAATATGAGACGATATTAGATGCACAGATTTACATGCACATGTATATGATTAATTCTTAAACACATGAGATTGTTTACGCAATTTCATTGGTTCCCAGCCGTGTGATATGAAACGCACTGCTTGGGCCAATCGAAGGCTCATAATAAAAGTAGACTGATCGATTAAAAAAATCTGGGGTAGTTCATTGCATTTCTACCATAATTTTAGTAATATCTTACTAATAGCTTCTTATTTTGAATGAAGGTGTTAAAGAATGAGAATAAAGGGGGTGTTTTTAGCTTCTGCCATTTATCTATCGTGTCATATTACACAGGCAACAGCATTATTTTAGCGTAAAACAACTTGGCTGCGCCTTGTTCTACGTTACACTAATGATATCGTCGTGTGATTTGACCCGATAGATACATGGCAGAGGTTATTTTTAAAACAATATCTTTATTCTCATTTCTGTAACACCGTCATTCAAAATAAGAAGCTTAGTAGTTATAATCTTACTGACTTATGGTAGTTAAAATTGCAAATTAAACAACCCCAGTTTTTTAATCAATCAGGTCCACTTTTATTATGAAGCAGTTCATTAGGACGAGGGAATATTTATGCCTTTTATCCCCCTGGCTTAAAAATCACAGGGCCCCCATGACTTGAAAAGGGAATTAATGCATGCAAGAAATACCCATACACTGTCATCATACTTGTACATATTAATCGAGCTCAGTTGCATATTTCCTCCCTGCCAGGTAGATAGTGCCAGTTTTAATTTCTGAAACAACAATTGAAAATTTTTAAAAAAATTAAAATCAAGTGGGAAATCTATGGAAGCCAGAACAAGATTTTGTCTCCGAAACCTGCATGCATGAAAAGCTATGTGAAATCAGATTGCTGGCTGCATAGTGCTAGATGAGATTGAGTTTTGACCTTTTTGGTTTTGAAACAGAAAATACAAAAATTCGTCACAAATCAAAGAAAGAAAATCAGAAAAGGAAAAGTTCGGCCCAAAATGCAATAAAAAAAGAAGCCTACATAGGCATAGCTTTTTGACCAAGCAAAAAGCTTAGTAAATAGCTTTTTTGACAAAATTAATTTTTTCTGAGAAAAAAAACTTTTTTGTGAGTTTTTTTATGTGTCAGGACACAACTACAGTTGGGCACAAAAGTAATGTGCATGTTTTTCGCTCAGATTGTGCCAAGCCTGATATTGGAAGTTTTCGAAAGATACATCTTGTGGCGAGGTCGTACTCGTCTCTGTGTCATGCAAAACCATGCTTGTAAAAAAGGGTGCAAAAACTGCCTCCTAGATAGATACGGCCCGGAAAGACACAAAAAAAATCCCATAACCAAAAGTTGCACTTTTTGGAGTTAAAAGGGTCACTGTGTGGTACAATGCAAAAATCTTGTGTTGTATACTCTTACGCAAAGAGAGTTCTGACTGAGATGAGCAAGTAGTCTTCTAGCAATATGAATTTTGCGTTCGCGTTTAGTTCGCAGTACCAATGCACATGCCCATTGAAAACCCCATGAAGTGCAACTTTTGGTTTGGGGGATTTACATCTTTGGGGCATTCAGTCTCCACATTTTGGCACGCTATTACAAGCGGAGGTTTTTTTGTTAAAAGTTAAAAAAAAAAAAAAAAAGTATAATTTGAAAACTTAAAAATTCTCGGACTGTGGCTACAATACTGATCAAAAAACAGCTGCAGAGATACTTTTTTTGCCCAACTTGTATATATGCAGTGTATAAAAGTATACCCATAAGTATGTCAAGGGCAAAGCAATTTGTACATTAAACAAGTGTACAGAAAATGTATTATGTGTGTCAATAAATTACCTATCATGTAACACAAAGGTTGTAAGAATATTCTTCCTTGTTCTTTTATGCAATATGAAAACAGCTAACTACAACTCTTTAAACTTTTTTAAAACAATTTTTGAGCAATAATGATAATGTTCAAAGTAAGGGGCACTCACATATGAAATGGATACGGGTGTAAGGCTGGCACTTCCAAACTAAGGGGCATTCGGTAACAGAGGACATGCAAAAAAAATTGCTGGGTCTTTGAGTGAGAGACAGCCAAATCGCAGGTTTTCAGGTGAGTAATTTGCAAAATGTTTCAAAATGGGGTTTTAAATTTTTGCAAAATTTTTTTTAAAAAATGAGGTCCTTCGGTGAAAATTTTCCAAATATATGAGGTCTTTGGGTGACAATGATGCTGATAATTGGGGGTCTTAACAGCCTTACATACATGTCACCTCCAAAATGGAAGTGCCCCTGCCCCTCAGGTTTAAACCAGGGTTAATTAGAGTGTGGAGTTAGAAACTGGAACGTGTGTAAAACAGCTAGCAAAATTAGTTCTTAAATCATTACTTCATTAGGGCATATTTCAATAACGGGAATGGCTTTTGGTTTACAGGTTCTCGCAAAATCCTTTTACGAGACCTAAAAGAGAACCTTGGGTTAATTCTTGCAAGATCGTTTTGCGAGAACCTGAACAGGTTCTCGTAGTTCGAGACAAATTTTGGGGCCTGATATTTTGTAAGTGCATTATAACAGTGAGAAAATTCCTCTTGGATTGGCCATTCCAATTCGTTCTGGGGGGTCGGGTTGTGAGTGGGTCTTCGGCGCTTCGCTCCGCTGTGGTCCCAGGTTTGAACCCCGTCGTCCTGTATTTTCATGTGCGTTGGTTTCCAGTCCATACTCGACCTCACAGGTTTTCTCCGGGTACTCCATTTTCATCCTGCAGGCTTCTATAACGGGGCTTTCTCCCTGTAACATGTAGGTATAATGTAATACTGTTCATGATGTACCGTAGGACTAAACGTGTTAGAAACAGAACTATATGATAAATAGTGTTTGGTTGTATTCTCAAATAATACTTTCTCCTCCTCCAACCCATCTGTAAGGAGATTTCAGCCTGTTAATACACTTTCACTTCCAAAGTATGTTAAAGAAAAAAGGTCGATTACATGAAGGATTTAAAGTCTAGATTCCCTTTGAAGAATACTGTAAGTCATGAAATGGTGCTTAGCCAGGTAGTTACAGAGCCCACTAGAGGGGTCAGTTTGTGATACAATTTGATATTAGCATCACAACACCACCACCAGAATAAATTGAAATTTCAGTATAACGGTCCATGGCCGATCGCAATGCCTTGTCCCCAGGGATTTACTGGAAGTGGTAAAAATTTGGTGTCAGATGAAAGCTACTATTTTTCTCATTTAAACCCTGTGAAATCTGAGGGCTAATGGATGTTTGGTTTGGATGTTATGAGACAAAAATTTACAAAAATAACATTTGCTCTCACTTCAAAAGGGTTGAAATATTGGGCGCGAGTCGGCACGAAATATTACAGATGGGGGTTTTGAGGTGAAGGCAATTCTATCAAGATGAAAATTTATAGACATAAATCGAGTTCATCCTCCTTGAAAGGTTCACGACCTGAATAGCTAATAGCTTCTCCCAGAACCCAGATTTGACCAGAAGTGGTCATAATTTTAGGGTCTAAAGAAAGTACTCTTTTTCTCATTACTTGTGAACTCTTAGGCTTTAAAAATTCCTTGTCCAGAACCCATATTGTATACAAGTGGTCAAACTTTTCGTATCTGAAGAAAGCTTACTATTTACCCTTTGAAATATAAGATTTAACCAAAAACCCTACATCATGCCAAACCCTAGGCATACTCACTTACATTGTGAACAACAGCAATGTATGATGATAGGAAGCCTGAATTAGGACCTCAGCCTATGAAATCCTGTTTACAGCCACAGTATGCCAATGTGCTGACCTCCACTGAAGAGTCATTGCGAATACTGCACAAGACGTGAAGATCAATGGGCAGGAGGGAGTTAGTTTTAAATCAATCCCATAAGTGACATTGGGCAATGTGCCTAGACCATACTGTACTAAACACATCGGAGGATAAGGTTCTAAAGTTGAACCACAAGACATTTCATGATTATGCTACTAAGAATTACCTAAAAGTAAGCTTTTAAGTACTAGTGCTTTTTATGTATTACGAATAGGATTTGTTTGGGCATCAAATGCCTTATGAGGTGAAAATTCCCAAAAGGTGCATTGTGGGATGGAATCAACCATTAAAAACTGATCAGGGACAAAGTTGGGACAACTACAAATTATGTGGCATAAAATCGGGTCTAGACAAAGCCAGGTCTAGGTCAAATGGCAGTCCAGAAGATTACACCTAATTAATGTCTCTCTCTCCATTTGGTCCTCTGTAAAAATCCCTCGTGTTCAGTGTTTTGTTTATTTTCACTAAATATATTGTTATTAAACACTTAAGTGCCTTGGAAGGTGTTTTCAATAACATTGGTTGCCTAAGGGGGGCGCCCCTAAGGAACCACTTTCCCGCTGGAATTTTTGAATGAAACTCATACCACCTTGAGGGGGCTTAAGAGTAAGGCCAAAGGTTGCAATATAAATGAGTTCGGTTTATCGTTTGGAAAAAGGGGCAAATCATTGTTTTCGCAATGCGTAAAAGCGCGCAAAAAGTAACATTTTCAGCACATAAAGGGTTAATTATTTTTTCTGATATGTATTAATTTGTTTCATGCATATGAAACATACATAAGCTAGAAAATATTCTTGGCAACAGGGTTTGTTCATTTTTAGCTCAGCTAAGTAGTCTGCAGAGCTATTGTTATGGCAATGTGTGACTCTATCTATCTTCAATCTGTCTGTTAACACTTGACCAATGAGTCTTGTTGCCAAACGCTTGGGCCGGTTGCAGCGAAAATCTGTCAGAGTAATCATTGACCCAAGGCCATGTGGGGTGTTCACAGATTGGGTCCAAAGGTCACGTGGGCGATTAAAGGGGCATCTTTGAAAATCTCTAAATTCCTCTTGTTAGCACAAATCAATGCCTATAATCACTAGAGTTGGTCAGAAGAAGAACCGCTGACCCAAGGTCCATATGGGGTGTTCACAGATTTGGGTCTCAAAAGTTCATGTGGGCCAATTTAAAGGGGCAATCTTTGAAAATCTATAAATTCCTTCTTGTGCCACAAATAGAATTGCATAATATCTAGACTTGGTTAGAAGAACCACTGACCAACGGTCCATATGGGGTGTTCACAGATGGGTAAAGGTCTGTGGGCCAAGTAAAGGGGCAATCTTGAACAAATTCTATCAATTCATCTTGTGCCACAAATGAAATTGCTTTAATCACTACATTGGTTAGAAGAACCGTTGAAACAAAGCACTATGAAGTGTCACAGATTAGGGTTCAAAGGGTCACATGGCGCCGATTAAAGCGGCATTCCTTGAAAATCAAATTCTTCTTGTGCCACAAATCAATGTGCGATAATCACTAACTTGGTCAACGAAGAACTGCGACAAAGGTACATGTGGGGGTGGCAGAGTTGGGTCAAAGTCATGTGGGCCATGATTAAAGGGGCCTATTCTTTGAAAATCTATACAATCCTCTTGTGTTGCCACAAATCAATTTTTTATAATCACTAGACTGGTTAGAAGAACTGCTGACCAAGATACATATGGGAGTTCAAGAGTTGGCTCCAAAGATCATGTAGACTGATTTTAAAGGGGCATCTTTGAAAAGATATAAATTCAGTCTGTGCACAAATCAATTGCTATAACACTAGACTTCTTAGTAAGGAGAACTGCTGTCACACTTGCCTAAAATGCGTATGTTGCCAAACGGTTGGCCTGATTGCAGCGAAAATCGGTCAGAATAATCACTGATCGAAGGCCCATGTGGGGTGTTCACAGATTGGTCAGAGTCCGTGAGCCGATTGTAAAGGGCATTACTTTGAAAAATATATAAATTCCTTCTTGGCCCACAAATCAATTGCTATAATCACTAGACCTAGTCAGAAGAACCGCTGACCAAAGGCCCCATTAGGTGTTAATAGATTGGGTCAAAGGTCGCATGTGGTACGATTAAAAGGGCCATTTCTTTAAAAAAATCTATAAATTCCCTCTGGGCCTCAAATCATTTCTTAATACCGAACATGCTCAAAGAAACATTGATCCAACGCCCCCATATGGGGTGCTCATAGATGTAAGGTAAAGGTTATGTAGACTGATTAAAGGGGCTTTCTTGGAAATTATAACATTCTTGGTGCCACAAATCAATTGTTATAATCAATAGATTGGTTGGAATATAAATGTAAAACTGGAGTGCTACTCATAATGTCTCTTATTATGTTCATGTGGGGACTTCTCAAGATTAATATCTGAACAATAGAAAATGTTGTGTGCCCCCGAGTGGTGTGCCCATACTAATAACCCGCTGAGCTACGCACCATTGGTGCTCTGTTATTTATAAAATCACACTCCATGGTGGCTAAGGGGGGGGTTCCTAGGGACTAAACCTAATTATCTCATAAGGGTGAGAAATTTAGTAATTTTTTTATGGAAAGAAGGGCCGCAATCGATAACGTTACCACATTACAAAAAAATAAGAGTTCAAACATATTTTTCACGCGTGAGAAAATCACGAAAAAACAAATCTTTGGTACTATGGAACCCCCTTAGGCACGTAAGTGTTAATGAATTTTCACCTCAATGTCCATAAGTTTTCACCAAAAAATGCATTATTTCTAAAAAAAAATTTGTTTTTTCACCAAAAACACTTCTCTCCAAAAATTCAATTTCACCAAAACACTATTTATCAAATATTTCTTTTTGCCAAAAACCCACTTATTTTTTACCTAAATTCCACCTCTAATAAATAACCCCTAGAGGTGTGAGGCCAAGGATGGAGTACTGCCCATTTTATTGCTCCAATCCACTCTTTGCGCCAAAATTGCAATATTTATTATGTAGGAGTCTGTACTTTAGGAAAAGGCAGTATGCCATTGAGTTATAAATCAAAATAAAGTTATGCAAATAACCACTAAATATTGAAAGTTAATTTAGTCAACAAATTTATATGCTCACTTGATATACTAGTGTGCTGTTGATGTGTGTGAATGTTACGTCACCTGACCAAGGCCAAAACCACCTCACAACTACGGATTCAAACTCCTTGATTAAATAGACAATACACTGTGAACTGATTACAAATTTTGAACAAAGTATTTATTTTAATTGGGTGTTGGAACTCAATCTCATTCAACATCGATTGGTATCAAAATCAAAAGATTTATCTATAAAAGTTGTAATTTATGAACTACTAAACTTACTAACCTGGTTTGTGCCGCGACGAGGGCTTTGCAGCAGCGAGATTACAATTACGATGACGAACTTGCAAAGAGTCCTGGCGAAGATTCCAGCGTAAAACTTAACTATTTTCAGTAAGTGGGAACGGTCCACGGACGACTTGTCCTGATTGAAGAAAACCAGCTCCTAATGACTCCCGAAGCTCGGAGGTCGATTAAATATAGCTGTGTCCAAAAGTGCCGTAGCTTGTTTATCCTTGATAACTCAGAGGCCACGAAATAAAAAACGGAAACCGACACGGCTACACAATCGGACGAACCTGCTGGAGCTGAACTACCTATGACACTGTCCTACAAGAAGATATATTTGACTGCGTTTACTGTCGCTGACAACTTGAAGCAACAAAAAAAAGGTCAACTATACTCCTGGCTAATAACTTGAGCGGATGGTAGGTAACTCTGACTCATCTCTCACCAAGCTTTATAAATTCCTCTCAAACAATACTAGAAGGATCGGGTCCTCTCTACATTGAGTCATGTGCTAAATATAGGGTCCATTAACTCGGATATCTGGAAATGCCTTATTATATAATTCTCATTTTAGGATCATAGCAGCACTCACTGACTGTGTAATCATGCAGCAGTGCGCCTCCTATGATTCAGAGAAGTTCAGTGAAGCAAATTCTAATGAAATCACTAAGGTCCAGGTACATACCAGTAATTTTCCTTGCCTCCCCCCGGCTTTCCTGAGCTCTTCTGAGATCTTTTCTGGTTCATTCGATTTGCTACACACACCAGTTATGCACACTAACCAGGTATATTTTTTATATCATGGTTACTAGCTTAGACAATTTACAATATTTTTGTGCTAATTTATGACTTATCTTGACTCAAACTGAAATAAATCATTGCGAATTATTCTTGGGGCTGTAACAGAAGTACTGCACTTCCGTTTTGTGGGGGACAAGAAAAAATATTCCACTTCAAATCTTTTTGACAAACGGGTAAGTGAGAGACCTCCACCAATTGACCGTACGCATGATTTATTTTTGGGGGTGCGAGACTTTGAAAAGTGACCTTTTTTTAAAATATTGGACCTTTTTAGGTAAAAGTGGACCTAACCTCCCTTAAATGGGCCCTTTCCTTGCTTGGACTTTCCTGACATTTCATCACCCAAAATGGACTTTCTGGCAAAATTCTTTTGAATTTTTAAAAATTAATTAAGACAAATAAAAAAGATGCAGCAAAAAGTGGACCTTTTTACCTTTTGTGGAATTGGGGGTTGCGCTCTTACTAAGATGGCTTAATATCCATACCTGGAGCCATGCTAGTCAATTTCCTGGGCCTCGCACACCAGGATTTTAGCGGTAAAATTGGCTTCTTGTGACATGCAGTCAGCACCAAAATTTTGTGGGCAGACCAGACTATATCCGGGTTGCAGAAAAACAGCCTATAGGCAAAGACATTATGTCTAGAAATCAAGGGCTTCATGGTTCATCTTCACTGCGCTAAAACAATGAAATATTTTATTTTTCACATCAACATCTGAAATTCAAGAATGATAAATGAAGAATTAAAGAAATAAGTAATTGGTTTAAAAGCATAAGCTGTCAGTTACTGCAGAAAAACAAATTTATGCTAATTAGGTACACCTAGAATGACATCAACGAGTGTCGAGAACGGTGGAATGGGCGTCCAACATGATTTCGTTTAGAAAATAAGTCTTTAGAAAGAGTGCAAAAACAAAATTCTAGGTAGAACTAAACGATGATGCCTACACAGGAAGCTCATATTGATTGCTATATTCCAAACAATCTCAAGAATATTGGTGTTGACAAGTTGAAAACCTTCTTGCCAGAACGTATTTATATACTCTATTGCACTTTAATTTTACCTTACCTAAACTATGGTATATTAATATGGGGAAATACCTGTAAAACTTATCTATAGAAACCTAATAAACTCCAAAAATGGGCATTGAGAACAATCTCCAACAGCCACTAAGAGCTCATACTGCTCCTCCTCTTTCAAAAATTAATTTTAACTGTTAATTAATCTGTATATATATTCGAACTAGGCGTTTTTATGTACAAGTATTCAGTAAATGAATTTGCCATCGCCTTCAGTACATATTTCATCAAAAACTTCTGATGTTCATAACTACAGACAAGAATGCTACTGATTTTAATTTAACCTAAAATAGAATCGTTTCTGAACATTCATTCCCAAACTAAGGGTCCTACTCTTTGGAATGCTCTTGAAAATGACGTAAAAAATCTACTTACTTTCCGTCAAAATGCTTTCCGCAAAAAGCTTAAGCAAATATTATTTCTAAATATAATTAACTTTAACTATTTGCACAACCGTCCCTTGTCTTGTAGTTTTGTGGTTCTACTTTTGTTGTTTTTTTTAATTTAATCGATTATGAGATAATCGTAAACGTAATCAGGGAAAGGCTACTTACGGGCCTCATGGGCCTCCCAGCCTTTTTCCCTCCATAAAATGTTTCCTATATTGTTTTGTTTATATCTAACCTGTATGATTTTATGGAAATAAATAAATCTTGAAATCTTGAACTGCAGGGAATCGGGGTCTAGTTTGAAACAATCCTCGCCAAAAGTCTAGGAACACTTTACAGCGCTGCATTCGGGTGTAAATACTTCCCCCCGTCCCGCTGTACAATGTTGTTCAAGGCCCAATGTTTCATCGTGTTGTGAAAAGGGTCTCAACATTGGTCTGCTGGGGAAGGTTAAACTATTCTCTCCCATCTGCTCTCCCTTGGAGTTTGGAGAATGGTTATATCAAGAGAAGATGAGAAAGAAAGAGATGGTTCACACTGTTACTCTTTTCAAAGATAACTGTTCATCTGCCCTATCATCTTAATTGCCCTAAATCCGATAATTGGATCAAAGAACTGCACTACTTGCTGGAGAACATTACATATACACCTGTCATTAAAATCCCAGAAAATATTCTTCCATGTTACTCAGTTGTCAACTGGTATTTGCACAGAGACTTAACACTATGGTCGTGACATTACAGCGAAAAGTACTCTCTGCATCACTTACAGACAGCTTTTACGCCAAATTTTCAAAGCATTTTGACACTTTGGCATTTCGTACCAAACAGGTATGGGTGAGGGTTATTCAAAAGCATTTCTGCTAATCATTCCTCATATCATATTTCACAGGACCTAACCAGATATTAAATTTAGGCAAAATAACAGCATCCTTTATGGACCTCAAACAGTAAATCCATTAACTTAACCAAAAAGGGTTGATTTTGCGGTTTTCTTTCATTAAAATCCCTGTTTTTCCTCATTTATTTCGCCAACGAATAAATAAAAATTATTGGTCAGAACAAACATGGGAGTTCATTTACCAGCATAGAACATTTAGCTGGAAAAATAATAAACTATTTTAGTAAGCACTGTTGGGTTCATAATTACTCCTGTTGTGAAACTTTCATGACTGGCAAAGTTGAGTCGGATGAACAAATTACTTCAAAGGCCAATCGAGTGGCCCTTAAAGTTTCCCACAATATCCGGTGAATAGAGTACTCCTGGGTAATCGGATTTCAAATCGAGGCATCGCCTTTCTCATCTTCTCTGGTTATATTCACTCACAGCAAAGTCTCCCACTTGATTGCTCTAAGGAAAGCTTGGGGTGTTCCAAATCAAAAGGTTCTATATAGATAGAGAGGCAAAACGTACGTAATCTTTAGAATTCACCGTCTCGCATGTTTGCCGACCACAAAGAAAACATAGAGTACCAATCATAGAAGCAATGGCTGCCTCCGCTTCTTCCACTCCTGTGGTGCCGCTTTGCATATACACTATCGGTAGTGATACAAATTAATGTATGTGTTAGGAGTGGCCATGTGTAATACTAGTTGACCTGGATCATTGGTGCCTCAGATACTCCTTTTTTTTTTCTCATAATGCAAGTGCGCGCTTAGGTGAAAATTCATTGAGGCGGTTTAATTAAATCAAGACGACTGATGCATTTTCATACGTTGCGTGGCCATGGGTAGGAGACAAAATTTAAACGCACCCCACCCAATAGCACCCATCATCCAACAACTGATATTTTGGGGCGGATTGTTTGAATCGAATTGACATTATGTGTGTATACAAAGCATACAAGCACCCAAACTGATAATTAATTCCGTGCCATATTCAAAATGTCAGAGCCCAGCACGGACTATGGGTTTTGAATGCGTTTACCCCCTTGTTCCAAATACTTTTGGCGAGGATTGTAGCCCGGGTTCCCAGGTATAGAGTTTAAAGAGCGTATTTCATGATCAGTAGAGCTCTTCACATCTCACGAAAAGGGTAAAATTTAAGTTGAATGGACTTTTGTTTGTCTTTCAGATCATTCCAAACATGCGCAAAGGGATGCAAACAGATGTAGATGTTTATTAATGTACATTATGGACATCCACAATGTTTTTCAAAAATAAGTTAAAAAATAGTTGTGTTTATTGGATTAAATTCAGCTTAGGCCAAAAAAAAAATTGTTTGATTGTCCATAGATGACTTTTTAGAGTGGGTCGGTCGGTCGGAAAAAACTTTTTTTTCGTTTTTTTATGTCCAATAGCAAACACTGTATTAAAACACGTTGTTTTTATTAATTAAAGTAATCAAACCTAAAAAATCAATTGATCTTACTCAAAAAAAATGCCATTTTTGCTGACCATTATGAAACCCAACAACATGCTAAGAAAAACTGTTTAAACATCTTTTTTACATTTTCAGAAAGTTAAAATTGAAAATAAAAAAAATTTAGGAATTTTTCAAAATTAGGGGCAGTCTTCTTTTGCCACAGTAAAAAAAGCGAAAAAAAACTTTTTCCTGATTTCCAAATTAGGGTCGCGTTCGGATGCAGAAAACAATCAAACATTTTTTTTTTTGGCTCCTTAGGGTGCTTTCATGGGAGTCAATAGGTTAACTTGGCCAGACTTATCAGAACAACCCAAGCATTTGCCAAGTAAAGAATACATAAATAATCACTTGCAGAAATATCTCAAATGGGAAAAGAATTTGTATATGCCACCACCAAATGAATTCGGCACAGCCTCAACGGAATCTATAAACATATTGTTGTTGGATGTGGTGGACAGAATACCGGGCAGAATACTGAATCCATCCCCTCAAATGTT
Source organism: Ophioderma brevispina (assembly GCA_023653785.1). Lineage (NCBI taxonomy): Eukaryota > Metazoa > Echinodermata > Ophiuroidea > Amphilepidida > Ophiodermatidae > Ophioderma > Ophioderma brevispina. The sequence goes on from JAMKCH010033429.1 coordinate 35,077, forward strand.
CAGTTGAAACCAGATGAATGTATTGGTTTTTTTGCATGCTTTGACCTGGAGAGCCCAGCTAAAGGTCCCATCACCATAATTTACCTTCTGAAAAAGGCACTATATATTTCCTTTGCTGGACAAAGGAAAAAAATTGTTTCCAAGATAATAAACTGGTATTTCCCCATGCCTCCCACCCCTTTCATGACTACTCCATCAGGTGGGGACCAAACTTGCTTTTAGGTGTACGTTTGCACTTTTCCTTACAAGAATCCTGTGAATTGTGAGAACCACCCTTTATGTTTGCCTTCATGTCTACAAAACCATACTTGAGTCATCCTGAGGGGAATGGAAATTAAATGTCAGGCAATGGGATCTTGTGCATTATTATAGTTGATGACATCATAGTCTACATCTCTGACTTTTATTTGATAGTTTGAGGCAGGTTGCTAAATAAAACTTAAAAGTCAAAAAAAGGAAATAAAACCTAAAAGCTGGGACTGATTTCATCAAATGTCAAAGCAATGACATAGAAATTCTGAAATGCAGACAGTCAATTTCCATTGCATTTTATTGCTGAAATTGTGTATGCTCAACAGAATAGACTGGACATATGACTTATGTCCAGATGGGTTTTTGTTTTCAGGTGGTGAGTGAAGGGGGGTTAGGGCCCACTCATATTCCAATATGGGTATCATTTGCAGTGAAACTACTTGAGAAATACACTGTACACAAGTATGACTGAAAATGAAAAACAAGTGCATGTGTGTTTGTTGTTTACTTGTGTTTTGTCTATTGGCAAGTGGGGGGGTCGGGTTAGCACAGAGGGTCTTCCCTCACTTCGCACCACTGTGGTCCCAGGTTCGACCCTCGATCGATCAGGCCTGCGATTCCATGTGCGTTTGGTTTCCAGTCCATACTCGGCCTCGCAGGTTTTCTCCAGCTACTCTGGTTTCCTCCTGCTTCTAAAACTGGGCTTTCCCCTAACGTGTATATGATAATAAAGTGAATTGAAATAAAGCATCTTTGTGACACTAAAATGACACGATAGTGTTGATGTGTCATTAAATACTAATACCACCACCTCCTCTTCTATTTGCAAGTACATGCTTAGGGTTGAATACTGATTTTTTAGGACCCCCCTGATTTACACGAAAGTAGCATCGATTTTGATATCAGATGAAAGGCAGTATTTTTCTCTTTGTCGTCCTGAAATTTTTAGCCCTCAAATCCATTTCATTCCCAAGATATAAACAAAAAACTGCCTCTTTAATGGTTAACCATCAATATTAGCACATTATTGAGTAGGGCTCTGCAATATATGCATTATTGCTTCTACCATCAAACTGCATGTTTCCCATGGTACTTGATGGGGCATATGTGCAAGTGCCAGGCTCTCATATTAAGTAGAAAACACAATAGACATAAATCGGAACAAGCACCTTTAAGATAGTTTTCAGAATGTTTGTAAATTGAGTCTGAAACAAGGTACCGTGTAGTATACGCAAGTGTTACTTTAACCTTGTACATAAGGTTTTGTTTATACGTGCAACTTGAATAGGGTAATTTACAAGGTTGTATTCCAGGGGTGTATTTTACATTGCATGTTTCAGGGGCGGATCCAGGATTTGAAAAACGTCAAAATTACCGGGGAGGCTTAGAGGCTAATCTTGTCCAAAATGGGCTGATTTTGCAGGATTACCAGGAGGCGCGCGCCCCCTCCGCCCCCTCCCTAGATACGCGCCTGTGTTTAGACATCCCTGGAGTAGACTAAAGGTCTGTTCATACTTCTACTGCACTGCAGTGCTACTGCAGTGCTGTTGCAGTGCCGATATATCAATCACTTTTGACTGCAACTTGATGCAACCCACTGCAATGCGAGTTAAAACGAATTTAACTTTGTTGCAGTACTGCATTGCAGCATCTTGCGCAGAGACTGCTATTCGGGCAATGCAACTCACTGCACTGCAGTGCAGTGGAAGTGTGAACAGACCTTTAATCATTTGAGTATGCATATCTAGGGCAGCTGTTAACCTTTTTTCAAATTTTTCCATCTCCATACCAAAGGGATTTTTTTTTTTTTTTGTTATTTAAAGGTGCATTTCTTGATCCCAGCACATTTATTTTTGTTTATTGATTCACTAGATATCCTTTTAGATATCCTAAGATTAGGCACACATACTGTACTTCGGCTAACAGTTCAGATAATATCAAATCTCAATTTCTTTGAGGTAAATCGGGGTGACGAGACTGCGTATCACAAAATGCCCCTTTAATGGATTGATTACATGATACCATATGGGCTATCCTCATGTTAAAATGGAAGCCCTAATGTGTGATTTATGTAGAATATGACAAAATTAACATTTACTGCTTGTTTTATCTGCACATAGGAATTGCTTGGTAATGTGTGTGTGGGTGTGTGTGTGTTTTGTGTGAATGTGTGTGAGTGAGTGTGTGTGTTGTGTGTGTGTGAGTGTGTGTGTTGTGTGTGTGACTGTGTGTGTGCATCTCTCTGTGGTCAAATTGTTAAAGGTGCAACGAGAGATTTCAAATAACAGGTGTCCCGAAAAATGTTAAATTTCTGATTTTGGCACTGGTGTAAAGCTTTATATCAAAAATATTCCCATCTGTAAGGATTAAGCTGAGAACTGTTTCTCTGGTACAAAAATTGTGAAATTTCTAATTTCGTATAGGAGCAAATACGAAATTCAGCCTATGTTTTCTATTGAAATATAAGCATATACAAATCGCCTTTTGTTTTCATTTTAAGCTATTTCTATCACCAAATAAAAGGAAGGGAATCTATTGCATGTCTAATCTATATGATATCACTACATATCACAGAAAATATGGATGACTTGAAATCTCTCGTTGCACCTTTAAAGGCAGACTTGAAGATTTCCCGATGATGGCCCTCAATTTTCTAACAATCAACATTTTTGCATGTACCTAATGCTTGTCCACATAGTAAACACTGTGTGAAATAGCTAAGCTTAAAATCAATGTCCTTCATAAAGAAAATCACAACTTTGTAATCAAATCCGGATCCAGAATTTCTGTTGTACATAGTATCCTATGGTACTCTTTTACTATACATGTATGCATGTTTGCTGCATCAAAAAAAGGCTGATTCATCTCAAACTTTGGAATTGAACATTTTAGGTGACTATCTTTAGTTCTTGTTGCCTATATATCACATTCCTACTCTAAAACAGAAGGTCACAGAATGTAGAAGGTAGAATGTAAATTATACTTACTGTGTGGTGCCATTGAGTGGGAGTATGATTTGTGGCATTTGGTGAGAGCAAAATGTACAAAAATTTGGGGTCATTGGGTGAGAGCATGATGATCACTGTATTGTTCTGTACCAGCGCTCAAATTGCTTAGTTAGGCAAAAAGAAATTGTTTCACATAAAATTATTTTTTCCATGGCATATATTGTAGTTAACCTGTTTTTAATTCTCCTATTACCTGGATGTAAAATTCATTTGCAATAAATGCATCATGGTGTTATGGTCTTCAAAAAATCCCTAATTTGGGAAGGGGGAAATGTACTTTTATAGCTTTTTATCTGCAAAAAAGATCAAACTTTGACATATTTTTTTTCCAAGAAAAGTCAAGGAGTGCTTGCTTACCCCCAGAATTTGTAGAAAAACAACCCCTGTTAATACTCATTCCAAATAAGGAAAAATATAGGCCAATATCTAATTCAATAAAGCTTATATTCCAAGTAAACTAGCATGAATGGTGCCAGGATGGGGTGATGAAAGTGTCATTGATGTAAAATATGGTACGATCGGGTAACATATGGTATTGACATTGACGTCTTTGCTGGCAGATCTTGCATTTGCTGGCTCACAATGGATGAGAACAACTCAGGTTATGTGACCTCACTTGGTGTCTCCATTCACAAGCTTGACAAAGTATAAGTTCTGTTTGTAGTCATGGTAGTGGCATAGCACCAGAATTTTTTTCCAGGTGCATGGGAGGAGCAAACTTATAGAATTTTGGGACAAAAATCACAAAATGGTGTCCCAAATTGCCATTATGTGTCCCCCTTGTTGCCACCATTGCCAGTTGGTTCTCACAATCAGTGGCAGCACCAGACTTCTTTTTCGGGGTGGGGGGTAGAAGATAATTTTTTGGGGGGGCTAAAGTGAAATTTTTGGGGAAAGCAACCCCAAATTTGCAGACTTTAACCAATTTTGACCCAAGATTGCTGATTTTTGCCAAAATTTAGTGAGTTTTGGCCCCAATGATTTGAATCGGTTGAATGATTTATGATGTAGGCCAGGGTCCTACTAGCTCGTTCTGTAGCGTTGCACGTCGTCCGTACCTACCTCCTCTCTATTGGAGTGGAGATAGTAGGGGCTATCGTAGCGGAAAGAGCCAGAGCAACCTCGGGCTAGAGTAGAGATAGTAGGGGCTATCGTAGCAGAAAGAGCCAGAGCAACCTCGGGCTAGGGTCCTACCATTTTTGCAGTATCATTTTTGGGAATAAACAAGACTGGTACCAGAGTTTCTGTATTGTTTGTTTGTTTAATGCACAAATTAGTACATTGAAAGTTTTTTTGTAGCCAGAAAACCCTTATTATAGTAGGGTAAAAGTTCCATGACCCAATCACTAATACTAACTAGCCTTGTCCCCAGGACCTCAGATTTAACTAGAAGTGGTCAAAATATTTTGGCGTCTATAAGAAAACTTCTATTTCTCTCATTTACCCTTTAAAATCTTAGGGGCCAAAGAGCGGAGTTTGGATGTATATTTAAGAAAATGTGCCCCATTTTGTTTGACCAATATTAAATTTACACCCTATACAGAACTTGTAAAATCACTTTTTCATTCTCGTATTAAATATTGGTGTGAAACCTTACAGGTGAAGCATTAGGGTCGAGGTCAATCAATCAAGTGGAAACCTAGTTTATGGAAAGAAATCTGACCATCCTCCTTTAAATGAATGGTCCACGCTCACAGAAGATCACTAGTTCCCAGAAAAGCAAAATGATTCAATGGACTGTGCCAATGGTTATTGATCTTCATTATGATCATCAACCTTGCTGTCCGTGATGACGTAGGCCTAAATAAAATCACCATCACTTCATCAAACCAGTAGATTTTTGTACTTTTCACCTTGCACCTGTAAAGCAAATATTTTTGGTTGGATTATATCTCATTTGGAATATATGTGACAAAAATCTTGTGGTTTCTGAATACTTGTGCCAGCATATGTATGCCACATTAGAGGATTCAATGTGGGGGGGCAAAATTCCTAAGTCGTCCTGGTGACCTTAACAAGTGCTTAAAGTGTACTAACAGGCTAATTTTAATTTAAGTATGTTTTAAAAAAGATGTCTTTGCGGTCTGAAAGAAATATCTACTGCAATATAAGCTAATATAGATTGCCTTATTAGCAGAATTAACTAATGTTGTCCATGGAGGTCGCCATGTTCGGCATTGGTGACGTTGCTGGGCATTGGTGAAGTTGTATGACTTGAGAAGTCAATAGATAAAAACAGGTGTCTAAGGAATGTCTAGGGTACTCCTGGTCAGAAAATCGGATTACATAGTGTGTCCAGTAGAAAAGCAGTAATGATCGATTAAAAACTGGGCGGATTCTTGAACAGAATGTAGCTGAAAAAGTTTGGTTATGTCATTCATTGGCTACTTATTTCAAGACACACTATGTACTATATACCATCATGATTTCTATTTTTCTTGTGGGCTGATCAAAATGGCTGCAATCATACGGAAGATATTATAAACGTTTTACTTTGTTATCAATAATAGAGTGCCATTTTCTGACTGAAAGACATTCATTTGAAACAAAAATGTATTTATAATATGTTAAAGCGTAGATTATATTAGACTGGCATTTCGCTTTAAACAGGACCACATGCATGTGAAACACACAAAATTAGCCCAATTATTTAATTTGTCACAATTTCTCAGAAATTGGGATGAAAATGCAAATGTTATTCCATTTTGTCCTGATATTTTGAGCCATGGGGAGCAACTGCAACCTGCTATTCCAGCCAGGGGAGCAACTGCAACCCCTGGCCCAAGTTGGTATGCCGCTGTACATTTAAAGGTGCATTTCGTGATTTCAGTACCTTCTGTTTTATTTATTGATCACTAGATATCCTTGAGAAAAGCTTATTCCCGAAATTTGGGCTGATCCCAATGTGGATCACGAAATGCCCCTTTAAGTACAAAGCACAAGCACACTGCAACTAAAGGCAGTACTGGGTATATGCATGTGTAGTCACTCCATATTCAGACTATGCACTAGAATGCACTACTGTGTTAAAAGCATCACACTCATCATGGCAACTACGAACATTCTGCAGCCTACGCTATTATGTTGAAAATCTGCAAAAACATTGTGCCTGATCTTTGTGACGGTAAACTTTCTGAACAAAACCACATGTCTGATGTTCTTGGATGTCCAAGGATCATTTTATAACCGAGAGTCTCCTGGCGAATCAATGAGAAAGTGTATTTTTCCATGCTGTAAGGTTTACACATATTGGGCCTGGGCTGTAACATTTATGTGTCTGCCAGTGAGCTCGCTGAATCAAGATGGCCATCGGTACTCTAACCTTTAAAGGTGCATGTTCCGATCGTCTTTGGGACCCCCCTGATTTACCCAGAAGTAGTATCGATTTTGATATCAGATGAAAGACCGTATTTTTCTCATTGTCGTCCTGAAATTTTAGCCCTCAAATCCATTTCATTCCCAAGATATAAACAAAAAATGCCGTTTTAGTGGTTAACCATCAATATTAGCACAGTATTGAATAGGGCTTTGCAACATGCATTATTGAGTCTACCATCAAAACCGCAAGTTTGTTTCCCACGGTACTTGATGGGGAGTATGTGCAAGTGCCAGGCTCTCATATCAAGTAGAGAACACAATAGCCATAAATCGGAACAAGCACCTTTAATTTATATCTCTCTATGGACTAGACAGAGTGTAGGTCTTCCTTTTTTTTAAATGATAGACAAAGCATATTTTAAAGGTGCCCGGACCCGATTATAACACATACATGTGTTTCATAAAAAGTCCATTGGCAACATATGGTACCGGTACCTTAATAATTTCAGTTGAAACATATACCATTTCTGTTTGCAGTCATTTGTGTAATTTTGAGTCCATTGATTACAGGTCGATATGATTTATCTTGATTTTTCCAAAGCTTTTGATAGCATCTCCCACACATACTTTTGCAAAAAATTTGGTCTTTTGGTGTTCATTCAAAACTTTTTAACTTATTTATTCACCAGTGGTGTGGGTTATGCACACCAAACTTTTTAGACCTTTGAATAATATCAATTCAAGTGAAACTTCAAAATTAAACCTCTGGAGCTTTTGGCCCTGTATGGAGCTATAATTACTTGGAGATCAAAATTTAAAAATTTTACCCGAAAGTTTCAGGTTTGATGCATGGTGTGAGTGGTGATGTCAAAGCTAAAGATTGGGTAGTGCCCCTTTAAACCTCGATTCCTGCATTTCACTTGAATTTGATTGACTGTTTTGATGCTGTATATGATTGTGTCTAGACTGTTAGCAGACACTAATAAAAGCTTCAATCATAGAGCTTACAAAAAAGGGGAGGATTAACTCCTCATGTTTTGTATATATAAGCCATTATTTTCAATGTGCTTTTATTTTCACACCTTTTGTAAATCAATATGGAAGCATGGCTATGAAGACAAAATGTACTGATGTAATAGAGTTATAGCTGTTATCGATTCCTCAAAAATAACAACTCGCAAAATTTTGAAACCATTGAAACTTGCTTAAAAATCTTGTGCACAAAAATATCGGCTTAAACAGTCATACATTAGCCAATGTGCTGCTGCCATCAATCAATTCCCAAAATGTATTAAGATAACTTCACCCTCCTTCTCCTATAATATGATCAGTATTAAGTATGCAGGACTCTTTCTGGGACGGAAGGTAACTTTGTGTTCTGCTCAGGTAACCCCTCCCCCCCCCCCAAGTTACATAAAGGAGACACAGAGAAGTCCTGAGACTCCCAATATAGAGTATCAAATTCAGCTTAAGCCTATGCAAGCTGAGATATCAAATTAATTTTTTCAGTCTTGGATAAGGTATCAAATAAGCAGCACTGTTATTCCAGAAACGGAACAAAATGTGGGTGTGTAGATAAATATTCCGTACCTTCCTCACAGACCTGGAATTAGAACTAATTTGGTGCTGGCTGTGGTTTGCAATAATCAGCGCTTTATAACAAAAATCATGACACCGGGCAACTCTTGCCATCTTGAAATTGAGGTTTTTTGCATTGTTGTAGTGGAAGTAGTAGTGAAGTCCTTGTGTCTTTAAGCAGAAACACTGATTTTTTAAACTTGGATGATTATTGAAAAAAAGTGAAGCTTAAACTACTATTCACTTCTAATATTCAATCAAGAAACTAATGCTGTAAAAGTTTTTTTTTAACCCAGCAGGGCCTGCAGATTCAGAAATATGCTGTCAAAAAGTGACCTGGCTAAATTAAGTTGCATTGTTAATAAATCAATTAACCATAAAGTAAATGACCAACTTGTTAATTACACTGGAAGGGTCATGGTCAATAATGTTTGAAGACCATGCCCACCATTAGACCATGGGACGTGGACCAAATAACCAACTGTATAACAAATTCTGTAGTCCCCATCTGGGGGCTAAGGGAAAACCAAGTGTATATTCATAATAAATTATTACGATCACATAACTGTCTGTTCCCGCACATAAAACTGGCACGTTTTCTTAAAAATATATAAAATGTCACCTCAATTTCTTTTTCCCAATATCAGAGACCAATGGATATGTATAGACTTCAGCTAACCATGAGCTAAAGATATTACAATGGGCCTGGTATGTAGGGCCATTGTTATAGCCAGGTGTTACCACCTCCACTATTCGGGTTGAGTGACAAATAATATAGGGCCAGATTGACCTTTTCCGGGCTAGGCTAAAATTCAGGACCCCAGATGGATTTAAAGCAGTCACACCCCACCAATGGAAAACTTTTGCAATCACAGCAAGATAGTAAGATACTGGGGACATGGACCGTAGTCGGACTCGTAGACAAACGATTGCATGAGCCCCATCCTCCAGAGAATGCTTCAGGACATTGCTACGATGCCAGGGCCCATCCCCCTAGTCCCCTCCCTTAGTCATATTATCATAACTATACTTGCTTGCTTTATTACTTTTTAAGTTTGTCACTGAGTCATCCTAATGCTTAAAAAATTCATGCTCTGGACTCCCCCTTATAATGCTTCCATTCTTTTCTGTATTCGTAATTTCTTGGGGCTCCTTTAAATCTCATAAGCCCATGGACTTTGTCCACCCATGCCACACACTAGCTACACTCCTTTAAATATTGCAAATCCCTATTCAATACTGTGCTAATATTGATGGTTAACCATTAAAACGGCAGTTTTTTGTTTATATCTTGGGAATGAAATGGATATAAAGGCTCAAATTTCAGGACGACAATGAGAAAAATACGGCCTTTCATCTCATATCAAAATCGATACAACTTCCGGATAAATCAGGGGGGTCCCAAAGATGATTGGAACACACACTCCAAATCATAAACTAAACAGCAGAAGGTGTTGAAATCATGAAATGCACTTTCAATAATTGTGGTGGGGTTCTCTCTATTTTAATACACCATGCTATGTTATTCTGTTGTTATAAGGAAGCCACATTTCTCTGTGGCATTTCCGTAAGGTGACACCCCGACATACTTTGGATTTCGGCAACCTTTACACAAGGGATCATAAAGTTAATTGTAAACTTTATAATTGTATCAGCATTTCTCTATGGTGGTTATGTATGGTGGTGACAACCTGACGCACACTGACACACTTATAAATTTGAAAGGGCATGCGGTTTATTTTGTTAAGGTCGTAAAGAGTGAATGATCATTATGATCATTTATGTTCAGTACCCCTCCAGGTGTCCCCTTGTGGAAATGCCCAACATTATCAATATAATTGTCTTGGGTTGTCCTTTTTTTAGTCACCCTGTATAATAAACTATAGTGGCACACTGACCCACATATATTAAAGGTGCATTTCGTGATTCCAGCACCTTCTGTTTTATTCATATTTCATTAGATATCCTTGAGAAAAGTTTATTCACAAAATTTTAGTTGATTCCGATCTTGCAGTTTTTAGTTATGAGCAATTGCTTGTTTCCTACGGTCCCATAGGCCACTGTGCTGTAAAAAAATGGGTTAAATATGAAATTCCAAAATAAGCCATTCTTATTTGGCATGATATTAAAGAACAAAGACTGGGTTTTCCAATAGTGTTGGCACCTATTTGCTTTTGTCAATTCAGAGATATACTCAATTTAGTGCAATACATCAAAATTGATTTTGTGCCACCTTTCAGCAAGGGCAGGGTTGTTTTTTGCGCAGTTATGCCACTAGCTCACAAACTTGTCAAAAGAAACAAAACACAGATTGAAGTACACAAAGGCTAGTTTTCTCAACACAAGCTTTAACGTAATCAGTTCAATGAATAAATAAAATATTTTCTTTTCGTAAATGATAAACAATATTTATTGCAATCATTGCACGTCAATGAAATGGAGCTTTGAATCTATTACAAATTTGGTATCTGTTAAAATCATGCCATATTGAATATAATTGCAACCAAAATAAACAGTCAAAATCCAAAGATATAGTTTAAAAATATTGCACTATTTTTTTGCATTAACTAACTGTTAAAATCAATAAAAATACGAATTTGGAAGTAAAGTATCAAGGCGTTGGTAGGACTTTGCATTTATGATACTTCAAGACAATAAAACTCTCCTCTCCAGGTTGCTGTAGGGTAGGGTCGCGACCCCATTTTACACTAAGCCAATATTTCACAGGGTAAATGAGAAAATCGTAGCTTTCTTCTGATACCAAAATTTTGACCACTCCGGTAAAATCTGAGGTTCTGTGGGCAATTCTATTACTGATCAGACCATGGCCCTTTAAACAAGAAAAGACACACCATATTCATTCCCTTAAAGGTGCATTTCAGGGAAAATGTAGAAAACTTGATTTAATCTTGTTTTTGTATTTTACCATTTACAAGATGTATTTTGCAGCTAGATTTTCCTATTATACTTATATAAATGTTGTGAATATACAAATAGACATATTTTTACCACTATCTTATATATCTGAAAATATCTTTTTATGTTCTGATTAAGGGGGAATTATTTTTTGTGGCATATATTGGACAAAATAGTCAAATCAAACCCCACATATCTTTTAATGGCAAAAGATCTGTACCATGAATGTGTGCATGACTTTTGAATGATTAAAAGGCATTCTCTGAGAAAATAATATGCAATATTTGAAGTTACAAAAATAACAAATTATGAATAGAGAAAATTGCAATTGGAAGTTCCACTTTGTACACATCAATGGGGAACGTAAACTTTAAAAACATAACACACCAAATCTAAATATTATATTTGTTTTAAATAAGCACACAAGTGAAAGATTTTTAGGTTAGTTTTTCATACATGAAAGAATTTAAAAAATCTAAATTTTACACACCTTTTATCAAAATTTGATGTCATTTTTATTGTGCAATATCTATTTTTTTTCAAACCCAGTGAATTTGCAGACCTTTGAAATCACAATGCTGAGGTTCTGGACTACCAATATCTATTAGTTTTGAAAAAGTTTACTCAAGGCAAGCTATCTTCAGATTTAGAGCACTTTTTTAAAGGCGGACTCAGAGATTTTCCAATGAGGGTGCACTCAATTTTTTTAAAAATCATGTTTTTGGCATTGTACATAATGCTTCTCCATATACTAATCACTGTGTGAAAAAAAACTAAGCTCAAATTGAAGTCCTTCATATAGAAAATCACAACTTTGTTATAAAATTCTGGTCCCAGAATTTTTGTTATACACAGTATCCTATGGCACTGTTATACCGTGCATAAATATTTACTGCATGAAAACGGAAAATCCGATTCATCTCTAACTTTGGAATTGAAGTATTTTAGGTGACTATATTTAGTTCTATATGACTATTTTTAATTACAAAAAATTATACTTCAAAATCTCTGAGTCAGCCTGGGACCCTGACTTTTAGTCTAGTATCAACATGATGCCATCATATAAGACTGGATGGAACACTTTTGGGTAGACGTTTCATATAGAAGTCCCACTGATGCAAATGAGGTATTGCCATTCATTCCGTCAAGCGCTACTGCACGTCATACAGCGCATGATGGAATCAATTGTAATACCTCATTTGCATCAATGGGACTTCTATATGAAACGTCTACCCACTTTTGGGCCACCCTATATGGTAGTGACACACCCCTCCCACGCCCCCGTCACACGCCCAGCTGTTTGACAGATATCTGACAGTGTATCATTACCTTTTTTGTCCATGCAATGAAGTGGATATTTTTGTAAATTAGTTTTGTAATTCAATAATGTAAACTGTTATTTCACCTTGCAGAAATCAATGCTTGAGTAGGATGCAAACGATATTTGTACTTATATCCTACTGCGGAGGTATTTGTTAAAAATAAATTTTAACTCGGTGTGCACGATCGCTATATTCAGAGCATATAAGTTGACTCCTTTTGTAATGAGCTAATCAGAACAAATATGCAATGACTGGGTGCGGCACTTAAAAGGCTGACTCAGAGCTCAGAGATTTGAAATATAATTCTTGTGTGTGTAGTAATTCAGGGGGATGGCTGATTTAAGTATATAAAGTTTTCATCTTCTTGGGCGATTTTCACCTCAAAAAACCCTAGAAACGGAGATTTTGTGAGCCCATAGAGTTCTGTGATAAAATTGATATTGGTGGACCAAAATGGAGTACTTTTTAGCTCATAACTTCAAACCAAACTCATTTAGCCCTAAGATTTCACAGGAAAATAGAGCTTTCTTTTGATACCAAAAATTTTTACCGCTTCCGGTAAAATCTGGGGTTCTGCGGACGAGGTATTAGTGATCGAGCCATGGACCTTTACAACATAGTCATCTTGAAACTAAAGGATAGTCACCAAAAATGCTAATTCCAAGTTCGAGATGAATCAGATTTTTAATTTTCATGCGTCCAACATTTGTGCACAGTATAAACAGTGCCATCGGATACCGTTTATAACAAAATTCTGCATCCAGAATTTTTTACCCAAATGTTGTGATATCTATATGATGGACTTCGATTTTAGCTAGTTATTTCACACAGTAATAGTATATGGAACGCATTGTGTATATATGCAAAAAAACTGACTTTTTAAAAATGAGTGCGGCCCCTACATTGGGAAAATTCTCTGAGTCAGCCTTCAAAGGTGGAGACAGAGCTTTCCAGATCGTCTTTGGGACCCCATGCTTACCGGAAGTAGTATCGATTTTTGAATCAGATGAAAGGCCGTATTTTTTCATTGTCGTCCTTAAATTTGAGCTCAATCCACGTTTCATCCCAAGATATGAACAAAAAAACACCGTTTTAGTGGTTAACCATCATATTAGACACAGTATTGATAGGGACTTTGCAATGCATTATTGTGGCTACATCAAACCGCAAGTTTGTTTCAAATGGGTCCTTGATGGGGTGTATGTGCAAGTGCCAGGATCTTCCTATCAAGTAGAGAACCACAATACACATTAAATCGAACAAGCACCGTTATAAAGGCCGCCTCAGAGATTTTGAATAGAAAATCTTTTGTGTGTCGTAATTAAAGGGGGATGGCCCGATGAAGTATATAAAGTCTTCATATTGGTAGAAAAGTTTTCACTCCAAAAACCCAATTTGAAAGTTTCGCGCCAATATTCAATCCAATTTGAGCAAGAGGTAGCAAACTTGATTTTGTAGCCCAATAGAGTATTGGTTGTAAAATTGATATTTGTGACCAAAATGGAGTACACTTTTCGCTTGACTTCCAAACCAAAAATCTATTTGCACCTAAGATTTCACAGGAAACTAGTAGCTTTTTTTAACCAAACTTTTTAACCACTTCCGGTAAAATTCTGGGGTTCTGGGACGAGGCAATTAGTGATGATGCCATGGACTTTAAAAATGTCATCTCGAACTAAAGAAGTCACCAAAATGCTTAATTCCAAAGTTAGAGATGAATCAGATTTTCATTTTCATGCAGTAAACATTCATGCACAGATAACAGTGCCATAGGATACCATTTATAACAAAATTCTGGATCCAGAAATTTTTAACAAAGTTGTGATAATCTATATGAAGGACTTCAATTTGAGCTTAGTTATTTCACACAGTAATAGTATATGGACACGCATTGTAAGTATATGCAAAAAACCTGACTTTTTTTAAAATTAAGTGTGCTCCTCATTGGAAAATCTCTGAGTCAGCCTTCAAAGGTGCGTGTTCCGATCGTCTTTGGGACCCCCTGATTTACCCGGAAGTAGTATCAATTTTGATATCAGATGAAAGGCCATATTTTTCTCATTGTCGTCCTGAAATTTGAGCCCTCAAATCCATTTCATTTGCCAAGATTTAAACAAAAAAAACGGTATGGTTAACCATCAAGATGAGCACAGTATGATAGGGCTTTTGCAATTGTGGATTATTGCTTTCTACATCAAACTGCAGTTGTTCACATGGTACTTGATTGCAAGTGCCAGAACACAATATACATATCGGAACAAAGCACCTTTAAAGAGCTATGGCCCAATCGACAAACATAGCCTCGTCCCCAGAACCCCAGATTTTACCGGAATGGATCAATAGTGATAGCTATGATTTTGGTGACTTCTAGGGCTAAATATGTTAAGAACGAAATTGTGCCCTATTTTGATCGACCAAATTAAGTTTACACAATACTCCACGTTTTTAGCTCTCACATCAAATGAGTTGAAATATCAGTGACAAAAATACAGGAGGGATTTTGGGGTCAAGGTGGATTCAATTGAGATGAAAAACTTTATATAAAATTAATTGGGCCATCCCAAGGTCGGGTTCCAATAGTCTTAGGACCCCCTGATGTACCCGGAAGTAGTATCGATTTTGATACAGATGAAAGGCAGTATTTTGGTCATTGGTGTCCTGAAATTTGAGCCCTCAAATCCATTTCATTTTCAAGATATAACAAACAAACCGCGTTTTAAATGGTAACCATCAATATCAGCAAAGTATTGAATAGGGCTTGCAAGATTGCATTATTGCTTCTACCGTCAAAACCACAGATTGTTTCCCACTGTACTGATAGGGCGTACGTGCAAGTGTGGCTCTCATATGCAAGTAGGAGAACACAATAGACATAAATCGAAAACAAGCCCGTGAATGTTTACCACAGTACATTTAGGGTACATTTTTACCACAGGACACACTTCCAAGCAATCCCTAGATAAATCCTCTTGCGATGACACAAAAAAGAGCACGTCAAAGGCTCTGCGGAGAATTCTTCTAAAAAGCAAGACTAGAATTTTTTTCTTCAAATTTTATGTGAAACAATTTTTTTTTGCCCAAAACTAAGCAATTTGGGGGGCTGGTACCGAATAGTGGCTTTGCCAAATGTATCATTCTCTCACCCAATGCAACCACAGGTTTCCCCAGAGTACCTAAAAATTCCTAAAAAAAGTCAAGCTGAAACCTGGAGTATTAGGTGAGGACAACAAGACTCTGTGGGATGCTTTCCCATGCTACGGTATTTATGGCAATTGGGACATTATAAAGTTATAAAATATGTTATTCACAAAAGCCAGCACTTTCCTACCTATTTTGTTTTGATGTTCTAATAAAGAAGTGTCTTGAGTAGATTCAAATGCAAAGTGTTGGTATCAGGATAGCCAAACTGGTCCAACAGGTTTTTCGAGTGTCTCAGATAATTGGCCTTAACTCCTGAAGCAGACCACCAAATTACACCAACTAAAAATCTTAGGAAAGCTGGCAACTCATAATAGAGAGGAGCAGAATATCATGGGGCCTTATTTAAGGAGTGTGTTTATCCCACAAGAAGGTTTGACACCTTTGATAGTTAGTTAGTAATGACCCTCTACATCAATTTTGGGGCTAGGTAGGTAGTACTCTCAAAATTGGTACCCACTTGTCAATAGGGGCCAATTTAAGGTTTACACAGGGCGTCAAACTTTTAAAATGCCCCAATCACGTGCTAAAATGTATGCCATATTGTCCATCTATCATACGGATTCCAAAAATGTATAGTTGGACCACCTACGACCATTGGTTTTGGGGTTATAAGGTGAAAATGGTAAAAAGGTCAATTTCAATTTGTACGGGGTCAACATAAAAGTTAATCTGATTATATTTTAAATACTTGCCAAGTATTGTTGAGGTAAGACGGACTCCTAAAGGTATAGTTTGTATTATGTACATGATTACTTACGGAGATAAGGGTCAAAGAAGGTCAACACCAATTGGATTATATTGACCTATGACATATTTTTGTCCCCCATATAAACATGGTAAACTATACATTGCATCTGTACAAATATTCCTTATTTTGGACTCATTAAGCTAGTGAACAACTTATATCATTTTCAATAAAATTGGGCAACTTCCGATTTGACCCCTGTATAAATAAAAAGAAATTGACCTTTTTTCTACCATTTTAGCCATTTTTCACTATAACTCCAAAACATTATCATAGTTTGTGTAAAACATACATTTTTGGAATCCTTATGACTAGACGGACAATTATGGCATACATTTCAACATGAGTGGAGCATTTTAAAAGTTTGACCCCTGTGTAAACTTAATTGGACCCTAATTGAAAAGGGATACCCATTTGAGAGTACTACACCGGAGCGTTGCATTGATAGAGGGGTCCATACTAACTGTCAAAGGTGTCAAACCTTTCTGTAGTGAGGGGTAAACGAAGATGTTCGGACCTGGTCCTAGACCCTCAACTAATAAAAAGAATCAGTTAAAAAGTATCCAGTTGAGATGACCTTACCTTAACTTCCGGTCCAAAAATGAATCTTTGATTGGTATATTTTTTTTGACCAGTCTGTACATATGCAGAGACTTGTATCTAGCTACTTCTGCAGCTTCAGCATGAATGTCCAGATAGTAGTGATTGAGGTGTGCTATACACTCAAACTTTTCAGTACTTTTTGTATGGGCCCCTTGACAAATTTGCATTGAGCGCTTATAAAAAACACCTTTGTATATGCACTGTGTATTCTTTTATTAAAAAAATATGGAAACATAAGTGTGCTGAAAATGTTGAAAATGGAACTGGGCAGACGCAGAAACCATACCGCATTTGAGCCAAAGTAGCCACATATTCCGCAAAGATGCAGATATCTGAGGGATGCATCAAACTGAGTGGGCAGATAAACACACCAAAAAACTTACTGGCCTGCGATCTAGGTATAATGTGCTAGATACCCCATGTTACTTGGGGAAAGCTGACTAGCTAATGTCATGAAGAAATTGACTGTGTACCTGGAATCCTTCAAATAGCAAATTCCATTGTTTATTTGTTGCCTTTGAAATCTTCATTTGAAGGGAAGCTGTTTATTTATTGATTTACTTTGTTATTATTTTTATTGATTTTTTTTAGTGTGTTTTATTTTCTTATAACAGCTTCCTTTTATTGTGACACACAGTGTTTATGATCCAATAACACAACAGTATTACTAATACTGCCAAAAATGGGGAATCATTATAAAGGGATATTGGATATTTTAGTGTTGTATTCATTTTATGAATACTATTATGTTCCATGTTCTCTGAACATCACTGAGTGATATCGGGCACCCGACCTGCATTAATGCACATCAATGTGATATTTCCTTTCAATGTTATAAACAAAAAAATCTCCAAATGTGGTCAACCACATTAACACACAGTCCTTTGGGCAAATTTAGTATATAATTTTTGCTTCTACTGCCCAAACAGCTGGGCTGATTTAACTCATTATTTAGGATCCAAGTGTGGAAAAATATTTGATCCAAAACATAATAATGATAAAATTGGATGATTTACGCCCAATATTTATTGGTCTCTCTCTATGAGTTTTTAAACTATTTTGCAACTCATTGCTCAATCAATAAATATGGGCTCAATCAATACAATTATTATACCAAAATTTACGGCGGTCCGGTAAGTACGTAATCCTATTTCTAAAATTGAAAAAAAAAAAGTTGGCGTAAATTGAAACCAGTGTTTCAAAATTCTCAAGACTGGAAAAATATTGAAAGGCATTGTGGGAAAAATGGATGCGACCGTAGCAATTGCGTGTTCACTTTTCCATGTCTGCGAACACCGAAGTACCCGACAAAAATGTTCAATTTTCTCGCTAGGTTCTATAGGTTCAGACCTAATTACGATACATATTCAAAACAAAACATAGTAACAGACCCTCTGATGCAAAAACATCCATAGAAGCCCTTCGTTTTCCAGAGATATTTGAGATTTAGTTTCATATACACCCATTCTCTATGACGGACTGATAACATTAGTCTCTCATGCAGTATCAAGTTAGATAATATCTTTCGCAGTCTGTGACACAGACTACACCATGGCAAAAAAAATTCTCCAAAATGAGTGGATTGTACTTAAAAAGAGTGAATTTCCACTCAAAAAGAGTAAAAATCACTCCAAAAAGAGTGGATTTCCACTCGTTTGAGGAGTTAAATGAAGGACAACACTTATGAGGAGTGAAATGAAGGACAACACGAAAACGAGTGGAAATCCACTCTTTTTGGAGTGATGTTCACTCTTTTTGAGTGGGAATTCGCTCTTTTTAAGTACAAACCACTCATTTTGGAGTGGTTTAAAAGAGTTTCACTCTTTTGGGGAGTGAAATTTTCACTTGTTTACATTTACAGAGTATAAAATCACAAATTATGTACATTTAAATCATCCAAATTGTTTTCAGATAAGAGAAAATTATAGTATTATATGTCCATTTCAGTATGTTTCAATATGCATTTTACTGGACTCCTCTATTAAAGGAGAACCGTACAACGAATAATATTAAACAATATACACTATAAAATAATTATTGACCACATATCGAGTGGTTTCAAAGAAAAAAGGGATTATATAACCCTAACAATGAATTAAAACCATCTAGTCTGACCATGTGCTATTTAAAAAATCGCACTAGTGTATAACGTGTTATGCGATACGACCGGCACGTTTAGGTCATACATGCCATAGGAAATACACATTATGAAAGCATCATGCGTGAAGTTGTATGACGCTACTGTGCCGTCCGTATCGCATAACACAAATACATATCCCATCTACAGTAGCGCGAATTTCAAATAGCGCATGGTCAGACAAATGCTTTTAATTCGTTTTATGGTTATTATAATTCCGTTTTCCCATGAAACCACTCCATATGTGTTCAGTAATTGTTTTTATAGCGTATATTGTGTAAGTTATTCTTGATACAGGTTCTCCTTTAAGCCCATTTTCATTTCAGTAGATTGAAACATGTGTTTCTTTCATGTCATTAATTCATTGGATTGTAAAATTATTTTGTAATTTCCTCTTCATTTCCCCTAATTGCTTTTTAAGCCTACATTTTAAATGTCATTTAAATCAATATATTTGTACCAGCATAATGACACAATTTGAAATTGATCGCTTTTATTGTTAATGATCCATTTTCCACAATCATGATAATAGTGTTTATTTCAAATGGAAATTGAAAAATGTGTTTGCTCTTTCATCACTCAATAAAAAAAAATGTGTTTGTTATTTTTTTTATTCTTCGTTCTACAAGTTCCAAAGTTTTACTGAAATTGAAAAACATTTACTGAATAAACACCTTATAGTGGTAATTGAGAAATACAAAGATTTAATTTCATGTTGTATTTCCTATAATGTAATTGTTATTATTGTCTTCATGTCTCCATTGTTATCATTATCTTCCTGTTATTCTCAATATTCTGAAGTATCGGTACATTATGCAATTCGAGTATTATGAAGCTGAGCCAGTTACATAACCAGCTTTTTTTTTCAGGGGGAGAAAGGGGGAGCACATATATTTTCATTGGGGAAGCATATATTAACATTTGTTAGTACACTATAGGCATATGTTGTTTCACTGTAAATTGGTGCATATGCAGAAAATTACTGATTCCACAGGGTAAGAGGGGTTATGAAAAATGGCGCACATATTTGTGAGTTTGTTGCATGCTTGTTGCTATATGTATGCTATAACAGCTACCTGCTTATGTGACAAAAATGGAAAATGACACTTACGACCTTTAGAGAACCGGGCTTATGCTTATGCAGATGCGGTGATGCAGTGAGCGCGCCCATACCCAGCTGCTGTTCATGAATGTGACCGATATCGATCGAGTGGACTTTGAATTCATGCGGTCACATTTCCAAACACAGCTGGGCATGGGCGCGCTCACTGCATCACCGCATCTGCATAAGCATAAGCCCGGTTTTCTAAAGGTCGTAAATATCTTGGAGAAAGACATACATGCAATACTGAGGCTGTGAAATAAGGAAATGCTCCTTTAAATTAACCTGCCGATTTTAATCCCATTCACAACTAAATTGGTCAATTTAATAATCAGGTAATGCCCCTTTAAAACCAAATTGCTACAAACTTTATAAGTACTAAACACTGGGCAGCACACTCAATTATCCCAAAATCTTTTTTGTGGGTCGATCCCTAAATATACCAGTATATATAATTTAACAAAAATCGGGTAAATTCCTTTAATGCCAATTTTCTACCATTGATAATTTTGTACACTTAAAGGGTGACTCAGAGATTTCCTGATGAGGGCGCCCTCAATTTTCAAACAAATTGTGTTTTTTGCATGTACATAATGATTGTCCATATACTAATCACTGTGTGAAATAGCTAAGCTCAAATCGTAGTCCTTCATATAGAAAATCACATCTTTGTTTAAAAATTCCGGATCCGGAAATTTTGTTATACACAGTATCCTATGGCACTGTTACAGACACATATATGTTTACTGCATCAAAACGAAAAATCCGATTCATCTCAAACTTTGAATTGAGCATCTGGCGGACTCTATCTTTAATTTAGTTGGACTATTTTTAATAAGATATTAAAAAATTATATTCTGAAAATCTCTGAGTCAGACTTTAATTAGCACTTTTCAAAACCTTTGTATATTGAGTGTATGGCATGCTATAGTGATTATTTTACAGTTGTAATGAGCTCATATGCTGACAACTATTCAATTATTGAACAAAAAATTCAGGTAATTCCACTTTAAAATGAAAATGCAGTTCTGCAGACAGTCAAGTAGCACCTTCAATTAAACATCTTGACTGCAATTACGAAACCTAGCTCGGCTGCCCATCACATGCAGAATAAACCTTTATTGAGATACCTAGTCCGACAAAAATGTCTTCCAATTCTGATCCTTAAGTAATTGTTTCAAAAAGTTATTCCCGTAAACTGTGATATCTGAGTGATTAATATACTCCCCCAAATAAAATTTTACGGTTCTGCTAATAATCTATTCATGAGACATCTGTCTTATTTCAAGTCACGGGTCCTAGAAGATTATTAACTTTTATAAAGTTACCACAAAAATACACTATACATGTTTGTCTTCCCTCCAAAGAGATGATGAACTTGGACCTCCCACAATGCATGTCCGCACTTCCTGTCTTGCTCGCACATGCGCGCAAACCTGCAAGCTAAAGTTTGTACTGCTCGCAATATTTGCAATATTTACAATATTTACGTGCTCGCAGATTAATTCCTAAATTTACGTGCTCACATAGACAGGTAAGCGTAAAATATGCGCACAATTAACATGCTCGTAACTGTTGAGCTTGTAAGATGCTCGTCTATTAACATGCTCAAAATAATGTGCATGTAATATGCTCACAAGCTCGTAACTGACAAATAATGCTCATAATTAGCTCGTTTTGTGAACTTCTGATCATTTGTAAATTATGAACTCTTGCTCGTACAAGCTCGTACGAACACATATTGCTCGGTTTGAGCACACATATGCTTTCTTTAAGCTCGTACGAGCTCGAAACATGCACATACGAGCTCGTTTTGCTGACTACATTTTCGTAAGGGCAAGATCCCCCACAAGGGGGCAGCTGCAAAAACAACACAAAAACAAGTGAAAATCCACTCTTTGCAGTGATTTTCACTCTTTGAGTGGAAATTCACTCTTTTTAAAGTAGAAAGCACTCATTTTTGTGTGGTTTACAAGAGTTTCTCTCTTTGGGGAGTGAAATTTGCACTCATTTACAATTTAAGAGTAAGCCTCCAAAATAATGAACTTGCACATTTGCTTGCACATGTGTTTTTAAGAACAAATTGTGAAGGATGTAGTATAATCACAGTCATAATCTTTTGCGCTACCGGCTGAATACTTGGTCTCTG
Source organism: Ophioderma brevispina (assembly GCA_023653785.1). NCBI lineage: Eukaryota > Metazoa > Echinodermata > Ophiuroidea > Amphilepidida > Ophiodermatidae > Ophioderma > Ophioderma brevispina. The sequence goes on from JAMKCH010033429.1 coordinate 57,408, forward strand.
GTTCAAGTCCCTGCAGGGCCTGTTACCAGGATTTAATCAAGTACTAAAAAATTTGATTTGATACTAAATTAGCAAGAATTTAATCAGGTACTAAATTCTGGTTCTATTTAACTGTAGATTAAAACTTGATTTCCACTCTCCCTGTCGTTTATTTTCACTTGATACTTTTAGAGAGTATAGGCCTCTGTCAATTTCTCAGTTGGAAAAAATAACTTATAAAAATTCTACTTACTGACATCCTTTACATTTAAGCAAATTCCAGGTGGTGGCGGCCAAGCCTCATTCATTATAGCAACTCACCAAAAATGTTAAAAGAAATTACAGCAATACGGAATGCAAACCACAAACCAATTTGGGTGCTTTGATGTGGGTCGGTCATGGGTGTTCCCATGACCCACATACGACCTCATCCTCATTCGTTATTCATACAAAATAAATCAGAAATAACCCTTCCAGTGGATTCTTCAACTCCAACCAGGGGCGGCGCCAGGGTAAAATCATAGGAGGGGCGAAACATCATAGGGGGGCGAAACAGTACAAAAAGAAATCATTTTGGTTAAAAACCCTAATTTTTGCGCAAAACCCTGTTTTTCCTAAATTTTGAAAATCTCAGGGGGGCGGCTGCCCCCCCCCCTGCCACCCCCCTGGCGCCGCCCCTGACTCCAACGGTTTTGGAATAAGAAAATATTCCTTGACAACATAAAAAAAAATCAGAATTTTTCGTAAAGATTTCACTTTTACGTGTTAAACCAATGGCGACATCTGAAATTTGGATTTCTTGGCTGCCCTCCCCTGGCAAATTCTTGTCAATTTCAAAAATTTTGACTCTTTCGGGCAGATCACTGAAAATGTAAAGACACTATCAGTGATTCACCCTAAAGATTCCAATATTTGAAATGTGAACAAATAGCCTATAATTGAAGGACAAGTCTGTAGAATCCTCATAAGTATTTTTGCAACTGAAATTTAACAGAAAAGGAAGAAAACAGTAGTGCTCAAAGATATGAATCTCCATTCAATTACGTGTTGTAGTATGTGTCCGTACGGACAGTAATGACTAAAATGTATGATTTTGTTCTTATTACGTTGCTTTCAGTCTTAGCACTTGTAGGGTATGTTAGGATTTCTATACTTCTTACAGACATGCAAAAATCTGATTTTTAATGATTTGGTAGATTTTCTGATTTAGCAAATCACTGATAGTGCCTTTGAAGCCCAGAAAATCACTTATGTACTGAAATTGAAAACTGAATTTTAATTTTGTTTGACAAATGACTTATTTTGTTTAACTGCATTACATATGTATTATATTAACAGTATAGTGACTTTGATATTTTACCATTTTAGCCACAAACCGAGCATTGAACCAACCTCAAATGCTGTCATATCCTACATTTTGATAAACCTACCCGTTTTAAGGGAATTGGTCAAACCCACAGGAAACAGCTAGATTGGCCATTGACTACCCTGGAACAGGATCTGTGAAAAATGCCGTTAATTTTAGAGCAATTTAGTTTTTGCAAATTTTGCCAGAGACTTGAATTTGAGAAAAGCAATTATCAGTTATTTTATGAGTAAGAAATAATCTGGGTATTTCTTGTCATAGGCATCGTTCCAGGAATACATACCTTATTATTCATAATGATTGTTCCCTCTAAAATAGTCTAGCAGATTACATGGGTTCCCATGCACCCCCCTTAAAACTAAATTCTAACATGATTTTTAGAATCTCTATGACATCTACTTAAAGGATTTTGATGTTACCAAAATTAAATATTGTCCCACGGGGTCCATTTGGCGGCCATCTTGGATTAAGAGGGATTAATCGTACAAAGTGGTTCAATTTAGTTGAAAAGTATCTCAAATGATTCGTCTGATCATAAGGAATCAGAAACTATATACTTTGGCATATTGTGATATTCAGTTGCAGAGATATGGGTGAAAATGTGATAAAGGTATTTATATTTAATTTTGGTAACATCAAAATTCTTTAAGTAGATGTCTTAGAGATTGTAAAAATCATGTTAGAATTTAGTTTTAAGGGGGGTGCATGGGAACCCATATAATTTGATTTGGTCACAGTTTTAAATGTAAATATAGTCTAGAATCTTATTATATCATTTTTAAATGAAATGAGAGAAATATATCCCTGTGGGATATGTGTTCCTTTAATTAAAGGGGCACTGGCACGTTTTCAGAAAATATGAAATTTCTTCAATTTGCTCGCAAAGAAGAGAGATATATTTTACACATAAAATAACATACCCCAAAATAAGGGGCTGAAGACATCCAGGTAATTTAGGCTAACTTTTTAAGTTTGCTGTAACTTTAATCAACCAATTTGTCTATTACATGAAAATCATAGACTCGTACTCATTGATATTAAAAACACAAAGGTCACAGACCAGTCAAACTCCAGCGTGTGTTTTCCTGTGTTATACTCCATTTTTGTGTCGTCTGCTGAATTAATGTCAGGCGGAGTCATTAATTATAAAATTTGTTCTGTTTACACATAAGTGCGCTGATTTGGGCTCAATAATTTCAGGTGAGGGCTAATGTATATTATAAGCTTTATAACCATGCAAAAATATCAATTTTGAAAAATATAGAGGGCGCACTACTTTTCAAATGTGCCAAGTGTCTCTTTAATTTAGTTTAAAGGGACACTGACACATTTTGCATACATAGGGCACCCTCAATTTTAGTCAAAACTGAAGTTTTTGCATGCTTGTATTGCTTTTACATGTGTTAACCCCTCACCTAAAATGAATAAGTTTAAAACAAGTTCTTTACGTATACATCACATATTTTGTAATAAAACCACTCTGGAGTGGTTTTCTTCCACTGGCTTAGGTTGCACAATTGAAATGCTAGAAAGTACACATCAATTTTGATATCAGATGAAAGAATGTCTTTTTCTCGCTGTCATCCTGAAATTTTGGCCTTCAAATCCAATTCTTTCCCATTATAATGGTTAACCATCAATATTGATATAGCACAAAATTGAATCGGTTGAGGCAATAGGCATTGTCACTTCTACATAAAAACCGCAAGTTTGTTTCCCATGATACTTGGTGGCGAGTGTATGCAAGTACCAGGCGCTTATATCAAGTAGAGAACCCAAAAGACATAAATTGAAACAAGCACCTTTAACCCAGGAGCATCGCCAGGGTGGCAGGGGCTACAAAAATTCGAATTTTGATGATTTTTTTCAATGTTTCGGCCCTGGTGTTTCGGATCAGCAAATCGCTGCTTATCCCTTTAATTGGGAACTTTCTTTCTCTTTCTCGCTCTTGAGCTCTATTATATTCTCCATTCCAGTTGCCTATACTATTAGTTGTTTTCACCAGAAATAAGTAGTAGTGGCATGTAAGCTCATGTACTTCAAAAGGATTTTCATGCTAAAATCGATTTTGTTGTTGTTGGGCTTTCAAAGGGCCTAGCCTGTCAGAAAATGCTTCACTTCTGTAAGGGGGGAAAAGTTAGTACGGGGGAAAAGTTAGTACAGGGGTAAATCAAGTTCATTTGTGTTAAAATTATACACCAATATATCCATCTTGTCAAGAAGATTAAAATAAGGTCAGTGGCCAGAGGGTGTATTGAGTCAATCCCACAATGCACCAGTTTTGGGAAATTTCACCTCAACAGGGTCATGTGATCCCACAAAAATCCTATTTCTAACACAAAAAATCCTGACTTCTATGCTCATTTTTGCCCACAAAGCATTAGTACTTAGGAATTTTTAGCAAAATTAGGTATGACATGTCCTGTGGTTCTTAAACTTTTGGAACACTTTTTATCCCTAAGTACTGACATAAGTTTTTTACAGTACAGTATAGGCACATTGCAATGCATTGTGGGATTGATTCAAAACACCCTCTGGTTAGTGGCATAACCAGCAGGGGGGAGGGGACTCAGAACCCTTGCCCCACCTATTCCCCAAAATGAACTGACCTTTTGTACAGTGTCTATGGAGAAGGACCCAAATTCACCCTCTCAGAAAATGCTTCGGAACCCCTTCTGCCCTCCCCCCCATTTGCAAAGGTCTGGTTACTTGGCTGAATAAGATATATAGTTTGTGTAGGTTCTGGCTGAGCTGAGGTATAGGGCTCTAAAAGGTTAAAGGTCATCCTATGGGGTAAATGCTCAGATGTTGAAAGTGGTGTCAAATGATTACTCTTGTCATATTGAAGCAGAAAATGCATTTTACAATCCTTGATGATCCCCATAGACCATGTAGACCCTTGTACATTTTCGCATTTAATTTTTTAACCAAATGCTACATGTGCATTTTTGGGTCCTATGAGACAATACAAACAACTCCTCGCCAGTTTAAATGAAATCTGAGCGTCCAGTAAATTTTACACAAGAAAGACCTTGAACCATAACGCTTGAACTAAATGATGGAACCTAGGCAAACTATACCTTTATTTAGTGCTTATAAGGAGAAAAAACATGTTAGTGTACATTAAAATAGTTTTGACTCGATTTGAAATTTTTCCCTGTACTTACATTTTCCTCCTCGAGGAAGGAGGAATAGTCTGAAAATTTGGACCCCATCATTTTCTGTATCTGAATCGTGACTGAAAAGATCAATACTTCACCAATGTTGCTGTGGTGGCAGGGCCGTATGCAGGATTTTTTTACGGGGGGTGCAGGTCTTCGAAAAAGTGGACCTTTTTTTTGAAAAAATGGACCTAACCCCCTAAAATGGTCCATTTTTGGACGTTTTGAACATCTCATCACCAAAAAGTGGACTTTTTAGTCATATTTTCTCTAAATTTTTGACTTAAAAAAAAAAATTGGCAAAAAATGACCTTTTTCCCCTTTTGTGGAGAATTTGGGGTGCAACCCCCCCCCCCACAGCTGAGGATTCAGTTGTATTCTCATATGCACCCATAGGCATTAGGCATTAGGCACTATATTTAGCTTGTTATTATTATTATTGTGAAATGAACTAAAATAACATGCAGTTATTACAACTCATTAAACAGCAATAGAATGAAACTACATAGAATTACAATGTTATCATGGTAGTAATGTTGCTCCTTGCAATGCTACTCTGTTTTATTGTCAATATCTATCTGTTTTTGCTCGTCTACTTCCTACTGGGATACATGTAAACATGTTGCCTTACTCAACATCACAATGTGTTTATTTACAATTATAAGGAAATACATGATTGTATGTTGTAAGCTATACTTCCTACTGGGATGTGTATGTAAACGTGTTGCCTTACTCAACATGACGATGTGTTTATTATTAAATTATAAGGAAATACTTGATTGTATATTGTAAGAATGTAGTAATAGATAGTATAGTGCTATCCAATTGCATAAAGCCAAAGAAACAAGTCTCACTTACATTAATATTGGCAAAAAAAGGCTATGTGCTATGCTTTTTTTCTTTTAGAAAATGAGCAGAGCAATATGCAGAAATCCACCTTTTATTAATTTTTGGCCCTATCTTTGCCACATCGCAGCCAATCTACTGTTTTTAGGTCATCCGATGCAATCAGAAAGCCCTTATGTCAGTACGATGTGTGTGTCCAACATTTAGTATACACCTTTTGGTCGATACTTTTTCAACTACTGTAACTCTTCAGTACTTGAGAGTACTTGGTATTTTCGAGTGGAGACCAAGGGGATCTTTGATGTGGGGTAACAGATTAGAAGGTCAAAGGTCCATTCATGGCTCACTTGGGGCCATATAAAATGCTCAAACACGAACACACTTTTAACGGACACTCAACAATATTTATAGAAGTCTAGGTTGCCGCCGGGCACCGCTACTCATTGCCATTTAAAACAAAGAAAAACCAACACACGCAAAAGAATCCTCAAACCACCAACAAAACGAGGCACATCGTGCTAATTACGACGTCCCACCACCCTGCACCATGAATAATGCATGTCGTGTGATCTATTCCAAGCAATTACTGCACGGGGTCGTGCATGTACAATCAGTGGAAATCCGATGCGCCGTGACACGAGGTTGCGATAGTCCATGTGAATTGAATGTAAAACACGAACGATCGAAACTAGCAAAACGGTATAATGGAACGATGTAATGGATGGGAAATGTTTTGAAGAAGTGTGGTTTTGCATTGTGCATATCAGCAATGTCAGTAGCATTAAAGACGATGTCAGAACTAAACCACTGACATTTTCGCTAATATGGACTTTGATCTATTGCAACACAAATTGTACTAAGTGTCTATGAAATTATTATGAGCAAAATGGGAATGAAATGTAATTGGATAATTTGACTCAGGTGCAAGCTTTCTGTGCTTTGGTATAGCGCTATACAGGTGACCCAATCAAGGTTAATTATATTAAGCAGTGGCGCGCTTTTCAATATGGTCTAATGATGTTGTAAAGAAGTTCGTTTGTGCAAAACTTATTCTTTGACCACATAATTCAACATAGAAGTGCCATGTAATAGGATTTGTTGCCCCAGCAATCGGTCCAAACAAATTCAAACTTTTCATTGTGTACCATGTGTCCTGTGATTTGTTTGGACCAATCGCTGGGGCAACAAATCTCATTACGTGGCATTTCTACAGCGAATGGGGTGACCTATTTAGAACCGCTATCCCTGTTTGTTTTTTGTTGTTGTTGGTTTTGTAATTGTTTTTGGTTTGTTTGTTTTTTAAAGGTGCAACAAGAGATTTTGTATATTAGGTGTCCCTAAAAAAATCGAAAGTACTGATTTTTGTCCCAATGTAAAGCTTTCCATCAAAAATATCACCATCTGAAAGGATTAAGCTGAGAAATGTTTCTTTGGTACAAAAATTGCAAAATTTCTATTTTCATATAGGAGCAAATACAAAATTCAGCCTATTTTTTATATTGAAATATAAGCAAATCAAAATCACCTTTTTTTCTTTTTTTAAGACATTTCTGTAGCCAAACACAAGGTAAAAAATCTATTGAGTGTCTAATCTATATGAAATTACTATTATGACACAATATTTAGGTGCCTCAAAATCTCTTGTTGCACCTTTAATGTCAATCCATTTTTGCTCATTCTCCTTCCTTCTTGAATGTTTTTGTTTGTGCAAATCATGTTCCTTAGCAACACCAAAATGTAATTATTTTAAAAATTAAGGAAATACATGATTGTATGTTGTAAGGACATAGTAATATATTACATAGTGTGCAATACTATATTGCATAATGCTGCAACATTGCAAAATGCTCCCAAAAACCAAAATATACAAAATCAATGGTGACAGAAACATCAAAATTTACTTATTTAGGGAGGGGTCATTATTTATGCCCTAAGAGTACCCCCCCCCCCAATTTCAGGTCTTTATAAACATTTATGCAAATTGTTTATACATACATGTATTTAAAAAAGTAATGTTACTGTATTAGCTTTTCAAAACAGCACACCCCATTGCATTTGGGTCACAAATGACTGAGTTGTCTCTTATTTAATGAAATCTGTGTTTTTACTTGTAACATGGACAGGCTGGGAAACAAAAGCAAATGCAAGAAAAAACAATGGTATATCCCTTGAAAACATGTTTCTTCCCCAAACAAATGAATAAACAATCAAAAACATGTCAAAAGTTTAACTCCAAGCTTCAAGAAGCAAATAGAAACATCACAAACAATGTTAATGCGTACAAAATAAAGTCTGTCCGTGTTACAAGTAAAAAAAACAACAGATTACATTCAATTGGAACAAAACTCGGTCAGTACAGGCCCAAATTCAATGGGGTGTGGCTGTTTTGAAAAAGCTTATAAACAATACTTTTAACAGGTCTAACATTTGCAATAAATGGAACTAAGGTCCTGAAAATTGGGACGCTTTTATGGTAATTTGTTTTTGCAGGGGGGCAACTCTGTATTAGAAAAAAGATATTTAGTTAAGTATTACTTATACGCAATACATACAGCACATTTTTTGAAGAGCGCCCCCAATTTCCAAAAATTTGAGATTGTTAACGGTTGCAGTGATAAACTGGCTAGTAAAATATACCTGTAAATGGTTAAGATTGAAAATGCTATGTGTCACAAAAATGAAGGTTTTGTAGTTAGAATAGTAATATCGGAGACCTCCGGATTGATAATTCAACGGTGCTGGAAACGGCCTTCCAATGTGAAATAGCCAGGGAAATAGTGCGATATATACGTGTCTCCGATCATCCATTAGTTGTTTATTGTTAAGGCATTTCAAAGTTAGAGGGTCATGTTTATGAGGTGGAACTATTTCGGCATGGACGGACATAAATCTGACGTTTCCAGCTCTGCCGTAAGTACAATCTAGGATTCCCAATTCTAATGTAACCAAAAACAAAATGCGTATTTTATGGTAATATACATTTTTGGTTTCTCGTTCGCCTGGATTAGTTTCCATAGGCCCATTACCCGCATAAATGTCAACAAATTAACAAATTTAAAATGGGGGCGCTCTCCAAACATGTGCTGTTATTCTTAAATTGGCAGTTACAAACTAGATATGGGTACAGAATATTTGTCTGCCTAGTGATGGTACAAAGGCAATTCAGATATTGATTTTGAGGTTGCCAGAAATGTTGAAGCCATTTCAGTTTCTGTTGTCAAAACCGTGTTGTAATGCTATAAAGGACACTATCGTGATTGAACAAAATATTTGAAATTGGCAGGAATAGCTTTAAAGTGCAGGATAAGTCTGTAGAATCTCATAAGTTACCTGTCCAAACTGAAGAATTGAAAGAAAAGAAGAAAACGCAGAGTGTTCCAAGATAGGTTCCCCATTCAATACGTGTGTATAAGTGTCGAACCGGACAGTTATGACTAAATTCCGATTTTGTCCTTATTAGGTTGCTCTTGGTATTATCATTTGCAGGGTGTTAGATACCTGTTACTTGTTACATACATGCAACATCTGATTTTTGATGATTTTCGATTTCTGATTAGCAAATCATGATAGTGGCTTTAACAACTAGTATTAGACTCAACTTTTTTTCCAAAAAATGCTCTTTATGGTGAAAATCTGCAAGGACAGGTCGAGGACAGGTATGAATGGTAAGCAATTCAAATGCCAAACACACTGGCTCTGACTCCAATTCAGTGGCGGCGCCAGGGGGGGTGCATGTGCAAATTTTTTCTTGCCCCCCAGTTTGCCCCCCCCCCCCCGTTTTCCCCCCCCCTGGTCGAAAGAAAAATGAAGGAAGTTGGGGCAAAATCCGTGATTTGGGCACAAAATCAGCGCTTTGGGGCCACATTGCGTGAAAAATTTCAAAAATTTTCATATTTGTCCCCAGAATTTCACTTTTGCCCCCCCCCCCCCAAAAAAATTGCACTTTTCCCCCCATTTCCCCCCCCGAAAAAGCGGTATGGCACTGCCACTGCTCCAATTGTGAAGTATGAGCAGATGGAGTGCTACACCAGCCTGGCACCCTCCAATAAGGCTAATGGAAAACCAAAGTTTTAATGGTGCAACGAGAGATTGTTCGAATATCGATGTCCCTAAAACTAATTGAAAGTTTGATTTTGCCCTGATGTAAGTTTCCATAAAAAATATACACATCTGAAAGGAATGAAAGTGAGAAATGTTTCTTTGGTACAAAAAATTGGCAATTTTTCAATTTCGTATAGGAGCAGGCACACAGATATTGTGTCATACGGTAATAGTAATTTCATATAGATTAGAAACTCAATAGATTTCTTGCCTTGTATTTGCCTACAAAAATGTCTTAAAAGAGAGGAAAAAGGTCAGTGATTTTGATTTGCTTATATTTCAATAAAAAACATGGACTGAATTTTGTATTTGCTCCTATACGAAATTAGAAATTTCACAATATTTGTACCAATTAAAGAAACATTTCTTGGGTTAATCCTTTCATATGGCGATAGTTTTGGTGGAAAGCTTTACATCAGGGCAAAAATTGGTACTATTTTTTTAGGGACACCTGATATGTGAAATCTCTCGTTGCACCTTTAAGTCTCTTGGAAACACAAGCCTTGAGGCTCAGGATCAGGCATTACCAGTGGCATAACCGGGGAGGGGGAATGGTGACTTCTTTGTGGGGAATCTCACAAAGAAGATTTAGGGCTCAAGAATCACCCCACCCCCCACCCCTGTGGAATTAGTTTTCTGCACACGAGCCAATATAGCAGTGAAAGCAACATACCGTATTGCACTAACCCACATATGCTTTACCCCGCTCAGAAAAAGCAGTCTTTCAACAACTTTCACTTTTTTTTCTTGTGTAATGTGATACTCAATTCACTGACAGCTCAGCCAGGGTGTTGAACGTGCCACTGTTCCATTGAGCCCTAAATCTATCATGCCACATCCTTCAAAGGCCAAGAGAGCAACCAATACAGATTTATTATTGTGACATTGAAGACACACCGTAACTCACTCGAGGAAATCATAACTGGTCTATAAGGAAATCCAGTACGTGACCAGACCTATTTTCGTCCTGTTTCTCTCCTCGAAATCCCTTGAAAAAATATTACAGAAAGAGGAACTATCGGGGGATTTTTTTCAGGGGCTGGCCCATTCTTTTCTAGAGGAATTAAAATATAATCAAGTGAAAAGTAAAAAAAAAAAGGAGGAAAAGTTGTGTCATTCATTGCGGTAACATAGTTGAGTCAGATTTGGGTCAAAATTCTTCATTTTTTCCCTCCTAAAATTTCAAACTAGTTTTTTTATGACCAAATTCTGATTCAGCATGAAAAATGCATTCAAATGAGTGTAAACCAACCTAGTCTTACACCAGCATACTCAGCAGGGGTGCAAAGGCAAAAATCAGCCTGTTTTTACTTATTAGAGGTCCCCCCATACCCCGAGGTCCTAGGCCGGGTACACCCCTGTTAGCACGTCACAGTTTTGACCACTAACCATGCTTCAGACAGGGTTCCAGGAGCAGGTCTCCCTCACTAACCTTAAAGGGCAGTTTTTTTTCTGATCTTTTCTGGACTTGGAATTCTCCTAACCTGAAAAAATAATGAAAATTTTATATTTTAAAAGAAGCAAGAGTGAGATTTGAACCCCAGAACACTGTATCATGAAGTCAGCCACCTAACCACAAGACCAGCAAGGATTGGTGTGCCAGATTTGCAATTCTAATCCTTGATAACATTTACAAAATAAATCGTGCTATTGTGATCAGCACCCAAGGTATTGAATAGTGCTGCTTTGGAACGATTGCCACAACATATGCTCCAGGAGCTTAAAGGGGCATTTCGTGATCCACAGCCTCTTCCCCCCAACTTACTTAAAAATGTTGAGATTTTTATATTATCTGAACCGTCAGCCTTAGTAATCCACGTGTGCCAAATCTTACATGCAAATTCGGTCGCATCTGTAAGAAATTCGCAATTTTGTATTTTTCTGTCCGTAAACTGACAAATTACAGCACAGTAGCCTATGGGACTGTGGGAAACGAGGAATTACTCATAACAAAAAACTGCAAGATCGGGATGAGCTCACATTTTGAGAATAAGATTTTCTCAAAGATATCAAGTGATCAATGGATAAAACAGGTGCTGAAATCACGAAATGCACCTTTAAGCGGTGTGTCAAAATCTTACACAAACACCCCTTATAGTTTGACTACAAATTACCTGGATGTCTTTGGCCTCTTACTAATGCCCCTATCTGTTTGGGGGCATGTTATTTTAGGTGTAAAATATATCTGTATTCTTGTAATGGTCTAGACTATCATATGCTAGCAAAATGAAGAAATTTCATATTTTGTAGACTGGCCCACTCTCAGCTCTGTCTTAGGGTTCAGAGTGTGCTTAACCATGTAATTTAACTTAAATTACCCCGAAATCCTAAAAACTTGGAGATCTCTGTTCAGCTGGCCACCCCCTGGAAATGCCAATCCTAATGCTGCGCCCTCTATTATATCAACCACTGACCTCGACACATGGATAGCGGGTCTGAGTCGCCGAGAGTCACAACAGGAAGTTGCTTTTCTACCTTGGTAATATGGGGGGAAACAATGCATACAACTTGTCAAAGCTAAAGGAATTTTGTATAACAATAGAACATCTGTGTGGAATATGTGCACCAGCAGGTGTATGCATTGTTTCCCATATTACCAAGGTAGAAAAGCAACTTTCTGTTGTGACGCTTGGCGACCATTCAACTGTGTGGCAGCCCGCTATCCGTGTATATACGTCTAGCCCTGTTTCCTTTCATCGTTATCTATTGTGTCTCTTTTGTTTGAACTGCCCACTATTTTTGCGGAAGTGGCTTCTGGCTTCTGCAAACAAAAGAAATATACTAGCAGATCTAACAATATATATACTATAGGAATCGGTGTTTCTACACCGTCTACCATTGTTTTTGGGGAGGGATTATTTAAATTTTAATCGCATTAAAGACACCTGCCATGATCGTAACTACTCCTTGAAATAAAAGGAGATAGTTACGAGACAAACATTAAAGTCTGTCAGACTGAATGCCACAGCGATTGCTTGTTATTAGTCTGGCGTAAGCAGGACTCTATTCAAAATATAAAAGTTGTGGTGTTACAAAATGGGGGTCAAAGGTGAATTCCAGAGACGTGATACTGTCAATATTTTTGAATAAAATAAATTAGAATATAATGTTAGGGATACAAACAATGAACGTGGACTTTACATATGCTAAATATATTAATGTATTATAAAAGAAGAGATGTTAATTGTTATATATACTCTAGTAGCTCATGGTGGTTTTGTATGCAATATATGTCCAGAGCTAAACTCTTCAGGAATCCACTAATTGAAGGTCCAGGAACAATATTTGGTTGGTAACATAATTCCCACTGACGCCGAAAATGCTGAAATGGCCACGCCCCTTTTTTGAGGGGTCACGCCCTTTTGAGCGAAGTACTACTGACTGTATCTACAGAACCGTTAACCTAGAAGGTTGAGAGACCCCTCAAAATGTGCGGAATGACCACATTATGGGGAGTCAGTAATATATTTTTATATCCAAAAGTCAAAGGTTTTTAAGATAATTGTCAAAAACTGATTTCACCATATTGCGCACTATACAATTATGAATGAATTCATAAGATTTTCATGCCAAAACATAAAGGGAGTTCAATATACACCTTGGATTTTGCTCTAACTCTCCTCAGGGATAATTTTTGGGGTAGCTAAGGGTAGGTCACAAAAAGAAAATTCATATTCCTTTCCGTTCTCAAATGGCAGCCCGTCAAAATTTGTGACTTTGAGCAAAATTGGGTAATATTAGGTGAAAACCGTGCATTTTGTAAGTGCTGTTATAGCAGGGGATTTGCTCTACAACTCGATCAGTTATGACGTTTGTATTGAACAGAGCTATTGACCATTTGGGTTTTCAATGGAGATAATCAGCATTTTAATGTTACTCTTTAGTTTTATGGGGGGGGGTTCAAAATGGCATATCGTAAAGGGAACATATTGTTTTCCAGTTTATAGGGATTTTAAAAGTAAAGTTATGTTAAGTTAAAGTCACGTGTATTGGTTCATTTGTAGGCCTAATGGCAAGGGTAAGCTGCTGAAGGAATCTTTAATAATATAAATGCACTAATAAATGCCGGTGTGAAGGAGATATGGTCCGCCGTCTCACAGCCGGAACAATGTGAACCAATGAGTGACTTTTCACGCAGCATAGCATTAGTTCACGCTTATTTCCGTTGTCGTCTATGGAACACGGACTATGATATACTGGCGGAATATGATTACTTTTACCACACCGGTTCCGGCTAAAAAGGCATGACCCTAAATAGTTTGGGCACACAATTTTGTGGCTACTAAAATGAAAAAATCGCTTAAATTACCCAATTTTTAGACGAAATATGGAGGAGGGAAAAACCCCCACCCCCCCACACAACACCACAGTTCAATCGAGAAGGGAGCCAAAAATGGAAGGAAAAAAAAAAAGAAGAGAAAAAGAGAAAGAAAAAGAGGGAAGAAGGGAAAGGGACAAAGAAAAGAAGAGAAAAGGTGGGAAGAAGAAAGAGAAAGAGGAAGACGGCAGAAAAGAAGGAAACGGGAAACGGCCATTGTGCTCCTGGCAACACTAACATTTAAACCTTCTAAAATGGCAAAACCCAGGCCCTTACGGGAGCCCTCCCTCTACAATTAATCAATCCATCATGCATCAACGTGCAAACGAATCGGGGGGTAGCTCTTGATCCCACCCCCAGTCAGGTCTGGCTATGCACTACGGGTCGCATGGTACGGGTAGAGATCCCGAAGTAATTTAAATGTGGCTGGTAATCTTTAGTATTCAAATGTGAAGAAATCTAAATTACAAAAACAATTTCAATAATTCTGATATTTAAGAGTGCTCTTTAAGATGCAATAAAGTATCTATCCCTATATTACATGGCTCGTCGTCTCAGGTTTAGTTTGGATAATGTTAGCGAACGTTTTCCTGCGGACCCAGGGGGAGCAACTTATTTTTGGGCATGGAACTCTTTGAGTATTTTGCTTGTGTCATGGTCACAGGCATGCAGATTAGTGGCTTTTAGATCATTTAAAAGACCCTTCAGCAGCCATTTAACTCTGATATTCGGTCCTTATAAAAGGATAAATTAAAAATATATTTCCACATTACGATGGGGCATTTTTGGACCCTCCCCATGAAAACGAAAAGGGAAGGAACATTAAAATGCTGAGTATATCCCAGGAAGTAGAGATCCCAAAATGGTCATAGTTCTGTGCAATCAAACGTCATAACTAGCTAACTGATTGAGTTTTCGAGCAAATAGACTGTTATAACGGCACTTACAAAATGCCACGTTTGGCACCTATATATTAATACCCAATTTTGATTCAAGGGTAACAAAATTTTTACGGGCTATCGTTTGAGAACGGAAAGGATATGCAATTAGCTTGTGACTACCCTTAGTTACCATAGCAATTATCCCTGAGGAGACTTAGAGCCACAATCCAAAGTCGTGGTTGAACTCCCTTCCTGTTTTGGCATGAAAAACCTTGGACAGTCATTCCTATTTGTAAAGTGCGATATGGTGAATGAAATCAGTTTTTTGACAATTATCTTAAAAAACCTTTGACTTTGGATCTAAAAAATGTATACTGACCCCCATAATAAGGCCATTTCCGCAACATTTTGAGTGGTCTCTCACCTTCTGGTCCAAGGTTTCTGTAGATACAGTCAGTAGTACTTCGCCTCAAAGGGGCGTGACCCCAAAAAAAGGGCGTGGGCCATTTAGCATTTTCGGCGTCAGTGAGAAGTATGTTACCAACCAATATTGGTACTGACCTTCAATAAGTGGATTCCTGAAGAGTTTAGCCCTGGACATATAATGCATTTAAAAAACACCATGAGATTACAGAGATAATATTAAAACACAAGTTAAGTTAATTAGAATGTAGCTTGCGACTGGTTTTTAACGAATACTTTTTTTTTCTTTTGTTTTCACGTTCTCTACTTATTAATGATGCAAATTGTAGTGTCACTATGGTAGATACTGACTACTTGTTTCCAATTTGATTGGGCTTTAGTATTCAACACAATACATACAGGTGAATGCCCAAAGACCGAATTCCTAAGATAGATTACCCGCTGGACTGTTGCTTGCTGATAGACTCGTACGCATGGGAATGTGGCAAGGACATTTAGGTGGTTTTATTTTAAGAAAATAGTTAGGCCTATGCTTCTTTTAACCTTAAAATTATAAACGATATGTATCCAAAATGGTACTGAATAATTAGAAAAAATCGCATTTAATTCTTTGCACGACGTATATGCAAGATAAACGGCTCAAAACAGACCATTCGCGAATATAATAGTCCTCTGAAGGTGTGTTTCGCTTGCTAGTTTCTGACATGTCTCGCCTGCGGCTCGACATGGTCATGCGGCTCGACATGGTCAGAAACTAGCAAGCTCAACACACCTCCAGAGGACTATTATATTCGCGAATGGTCTATCTCTCGCCCTTTATCTAAAGCGTAGAGGTCAGTGCAACCAACCCGCTGTCTACAGAATTATACAGGGCCCCTGGAGTTTTACTGATTGCAATATTTGGTGGGACATTATTATGCACCGGGCGATTCAGTCTTTTCTGGGGGAGGGGAGCAAGTTTTATCAGTCTTTCTATTTCAATTGACCCAGGATTTATCCAGGCTGTGGAAAAAAAAAAACAGATGTGAACATGCTTTAAGACCTCATTTTACAGGGTGACCAAAAAAATCCAACCCATAACAATGTCAATATATTCTCATAGATCACCCTTTTTGGTCTCACCTTATAAAAAGGCTATCTCATTGACTTATCAAAATCTTTCAAAATGCTCAACACAACAAAAACACCACCAAATAATCACACAAAGAAACACCAATCATTTTTTTTCCTTTCTTTTTTCTCACAAAATAATTTAATAGCAATATTTCTTGTCTTTTCTTTCAGTGTACTTTTAATACACGTTTGTCCATACAAAATCAGTGTAATATACAACTTGGGATTAAACTGTCATGGGTTCTTACATGTAAGTGTCCGACCAGCCACTTGCAGATAGGGATGGTATGAGAAGGATCTTGTCTTTTGTGTGTCAAATCCAATGGCTACTTCAGTCGAGTTCAACCAAATTTGGCATTACTGCACTCCTCATTTTTCTAGAATTTTATCTTGGAATGACATTCGTTTGGAAAACTTTGTAAACGGAAGAGAATATCACTTTCAGTTTGAAGTGCACGGTACCTCAGTTGTCTAAATTTGTAAGCCTACACCTGTTTAAGGGACTGACTTAAAATAAGGTGGTGCTCTGTAAAAAGCTCTCCTGATCGTATTAGGGGGAGCTTTACGAGTAGCTGTTCATAGCATTTACCACTGCTAACCAGGGATAGAGCAGATTTCCAAGGGGAACTTTAAATCACTCTCCTACAAAGTGGAGAGGAGAGCTGTAGGGGAGTCATCACTCTCCTTAAAAGTCAGTCCCTGCTGTTTTCAAAAGCCATCTAACCCTTTTTTGGTGTGGAATTGTTGATGCCAATTCTGGTTGAATTCATGTATACACCTACATAAAATAATACTAATATGATATTCCTTTCAATGTGTAACAGCCAAAATGACACTACTTATAAACAATCCTCCATCACCTTAATGTATAAGTATTAGGTTTCACCTCAATGTACACGTTTGTTGCATCTCAATCACTCATTTCGGAGTAATTTCTAACGTGATAGACTGACCATATGGTTGCAAACAACTATTTATGTTACATTTCAAGTATTCACAAACAACTTTAGATACCAAAGTTTTGTAGAATGTCTCAGATTTTGTTTGCACTCCCACTAACCAGTACATGCATCCACAGCTAAATATAATAATTTCATACTGCGATAATATACAATGTTGTAGTAAGAATATGTACAGGTACATACAGACTGGGAAGTGTGCGCACGGTCAGTCTATCCCGTTTGAACAAAT
Organism: Ophioderma brevispina; assembly: GCA_023653785.1. Classification (NCBI taxonomy): domain Eukaryota; kingdom Metazoa; phylum Echinodermata; class Ophiuroidea; order Amphilepidida; family Ophiodermatidae; genus Ophioderma; species Ophioderma brevispina. The sequence goes on from JAMKCH010033429.1 coordinate 74,787, forward strand.
TACTCAGAAAGCTTACACCAACATGAAAACTGGTGGTGTGTAAACAAATTCTCCTTACTTGGTGTACTTCAATTTGTCAATTACCACTTTGAATTGGACCGTTCCATTATAATCTGCACTTTTGCCACGGGGAAAGACATGGATTGAAATATGCCCGATCTAAATCTTAAAGGTGCAACAAGAGATTTCACATATCAGGTGTCCCTAAAAAATTGAAAGTGCTGATTTTTGCCATGATGTAAAGCTTTCCATCAAAAAATAATCCCACCTGAAAGGATTAAGCTGAGAAATGTTTCTTTGGTACAGAAATTTTGAAATTTCTAATTTCGTAAATTTACAAAATTCAGCCTATGTTTTATATTGAATATAAGCAAATCAGAATCACCTTTTTCCTCTCTTTTAAGGCATTTCTGTAGCCAAAGAAATCTATTGATTTTCTAGTCTACACAAATGTATACGAAATTTCTATTCTGACACAATATTTGGATGCCTCAAAAATCTCTTGTTGCACTTATAAATGTAGGCGCTGGCTTCTTTTAGAGTGATGTTTTTGTTTACTACAAAATCAACGTCTTTCATTGGCCATTCCAAAAATGATGCCGAAACAGAGGGCAAGTTATACAAATCCCACAATCCACCAAGTCCAGTGGCAGTGGAACCAGGGAGGGGGCTGGGGGAATGGCCCCTTCACTTTTGGAAGTGAGGGCCTGGCCCCTCCACCTTGGAACAAATCGTATGACGTTTGTGAATTTAGAAAATAATCACAGACCACTGTATCCAGAGGCACAATTTGGCCCCTGCACCTTTGAAAAGCGTTCTGCTGCCATCGCTGACCAGAACTTGGAAAACTATACCACAGTGGGGTCATGTGACCACACACAGTGAATGGGAGCAACACAAAATTTAGTTAAATTATAGGCCTACATGTACAATGAATGTGTCATGTTGCAGAGTTGGACCCTGTTGAATACAAAGGGTTAAGGATAACGAATCTCAAAGACCATCAAAATCTTCTTAAAAACACTTGTTTGGGTTCTATAGCATCTCTTTCCCATCTCTTCAATTATGTCTTTATCTAGCATTGTTTTTTATACCAATCATTTCAAACTTCTAAAGCAAACTCATTCTCAAGGCACAGTTCAATTAGCCTACATAATAATATATAGAAATAACAGATCTAGCATAACCAAATTCAATTTGGACATGATAAATCTCATGTGTACACAACCAATCAACCAGACTTTCAGCCCGTGTTCTCACGTCTTGCTACGTGAAAAGCGTAATTTTCTTTTCCAAAAATGGACTTGCTATAGAAGTTTGAAATTAATTCCTGCATAAAAATAAAATACGCAAAGCAGTCATGTACATAGCACCATTCATAACTTTTCACTATGACTGAATTTGACCTGGAATATCTGACCAATAAAGCATGTTCTTTTCAGTTCTCCTTGGGTAGGGTCTTCTGTCCAAGAAATTCATCAATTAGGATTAAATTTGGTCCTAAAATTTTGAAATCTCCTGGACAACCAGCCATCTTGCTTAGAGCTGGACTCTGCTACTCAAGTGAAAAAATCAGAAAACGATGCATTTTGAACAGATATCCAACTGTTTGATTTTTTACCGTAACGGTACTTCAGTCTCACAATCTAGTGAATTATTGCATCCATTACATTGTGTGCCCATTTCCAAATCAGAAATAAAGCCGCACAACTCAAAAGACAAAAAACTAATTAAAATATGGCCTTCTTTGACAGACATTCACAACAAACAGTGCTAGGCAGAGACACCATGCATAGCGAAATTCTTTCAATTGCTTCTAGAATTGCCATCAAATAAAATACTGTACAATTCTTTTTTTTTTTTTTTAGGTTTTTTCAATAAGAGTCAAAGCACTAGTTAAGTAGTACATTATTTTTCATTTTTCTTTCTTTTTTTTTTTTTTACAAAGTCTTTATAAAATTGACATACTCATCAGATATCATAAACACATTTTTAAGTATTGCAGAGTTCAAAAATTGGTAAAATGAAAGCATGGAACATGAAATAAAAAGAAAGAAGGTCCTTCAATTTCTTCTCTGATAGATTTAAAGGCAAGAGAGAGCATATGTGTGTGTGTGCACGCGCTTGCATCGTGGCATGTGTGGGTGTGCTTTTAAGGTGGAAAAAATTAAAAATTTTCTGATGCAGAACATGGTTGAAAATAAGTTTGGTTAAGAAAGTAAATATTTTATCATCCAAGTGACCTAATTATTGCCAACTAACCATTCACGGGGGACTGCTACATGTACATGCAGGTCTATCTATGAAACTTTGCTTCCAGTTTACAACCAAAGGTCACTTTTCGGAGTCATAACAGGGGTTCACCCAGGGATCATTACAGGCAACCGTGGGTCACTATGGGAGTCAAAGTGCCCTCTACTCAATGGGCAAATTATATTCTCTGCAGCAAAGTTGGCAACAATACATACATTTAACACCAATGACAAAGTTTTATAGAAAACCTAAACTAAAAAGAAGGTAAACAATTATGATCAAATCACTTCACTGACCCCCCCCCCCCCACCTCCTCTGGTTTGATCAGGCTATTCTCCCTTCCCACCAAAAGTTTGGTCTAAAAAACCCAAGCTTACCGGTACATGATTAAGTATCTTTTTTAAGGGGGGGGGGGGTCAAAACCAATATTTTGCGTAATGCTTTTTAGACAATGTCTTCAGCGTATCTTTGGGTGTAGTTTGGCAAGATGAAAAAGGGGAAGGATTGTCTCAAGGGAAACATATTTAGAGGCTAGGGATATAGTTTACAGAGCCAATCTTTGTAATGGGCCTTTGATTGCATGCAAAATCAAATTTGCTAAACCACACAACATCTCTTGCATGTTCACAATCTCATAAACTCAAGTATGATAAATCGGCATAATAATTTCAAATGGTGATTACAACATTGCTTGTAACCTGAGATTTCAGTCTTTCAAAGTAAGTAGTAAAAAAATCGTCCCACCTTGTACTTTGTATTATGTACAAGACATCATATGATTATGAACCAAAAACACTAACAAACATGATCTTACAAGCTGGAAAAGATGATTACTTTTTTGTCCCAGGTACTTTCGCGTCTGACACATGTGAAAAATAAAGATGACTTTTCTACACTTACATGTAACCAATGTGTAGGTGTGTATGTTAAAAAGGCCCCAAATAGGGCCTATTACAAACATGATCTTATAATGGACAGAACATTTTTTGTCTCGGAACCTTACAGCAGGGATGTAAGATGGGCCGAAGGATCAAAGCCTGAATGGCGTGAAAAAAAGGCATGAAATAGGGCAAAAAGCCTCCAAAACGGGCTAAAAATAATCAATTGAGAAATTTTGAGTACCAAAGGCCTGATTAGGCTATAGCTGAAAACTTACATCCCTGTTACAGTTACACTACAGGCAGCACACTTGTGAAGAACAAAGTTTTAACTTACTTTACCTATGTGTACCCCTTAAACTCAAAAAATCAGACTGAAACTTAATATTTGTTAGCTAAATTAGCTAATATAGCAACATATTTCCACAGGTTCATTTGGGCATTTCTGTTAATTTAAAACTGCTAAGTACAATGTATTTCAGGAACATTATGCAATCCAAGCACTCTTTTCTGCATGCCTATGGTTAAATAGGTATCCTTGTAACTGTCATATTTCCATAATCTTCAGTTGATTTTTACAATGCATTCTCGTGTTACAAGCAATTTTTTTTATTTTCATGTGTCCACTAACAAAGAAATGTTGTATCTACATGTACATGGATGCAAGACAAACATATGGACTGTATTCACAAAGAACTTAGTCCTGGCTTTTAAAACTCAATAGTCCAGGACCAAGTCTATAAATTTTGCTTCTTTCATGTTAATTTTTACTGCTGGGAATGCAAAAAGAAAGTACAGGAAGACACTCAGAGCTGAGAACTTCCTATCATAAGTTGTTCATAATACTTTCTATTCTATTTTAAAGAAAAGGTCAATCCTAGGACGGACTTAGTCCTGGCTGAACTCTTAGTCCACGCAACGACTAAGTTTTCTGATGAATACATACAGTGTGGTCTACATGTAGTACTTTTAAATAGGTCAGATATCTCAGATAACTTAGTTTCATATCATTCCAAATGGGGGGGGAGGGCAAGGATCAAGAATGCCCCTTCAAATTAGGGACTAAAGTTTTCTGTATTGCTGAGTGAATGGGAAAAATATTAATTGGAAGTCACTGTCCAACAAAGATTACAAAATTCAGAGTTTGGTGCCAAAAAAAATTTCTGATAAATTGAGTCAGTAACTGTCTCAGGTGAATAAGATCATCAAATAAGGCATTTTCTGTTTATAAATTACACATACAAGATCAGAGAAGTTTATGGCATGCCTAAAGTTGAGAGCAAAAATCGCTCTGGACTTTTAAGTGAGTGCTCCAAAATTTCGGCCCACCATATCTCAAGGATTTCCCTAGAAAGGGTAAAAATTTTGGCCACAATTTATAGAAACAACAGAAAAATTGGATCAATCATTTCAGAAAAAACCAGCAAACTTTGGCCAGCTATTAAAATTAATCAATGATCAATTTGGTACAATTGTAACCTTGAAAACTTCAAATACAACAAAATGAAAATCAATGAAGAGAGAGAGATTTAAACCCTGTGAAAATATCACTCGAATAATATGTAGTGCACGATTGTATTATTTTGTTTGCACTAACATATGGAGGATACCTGATTTTATTTACACAATGCAAGTTGGGTAGTATTAAATAAGTGAAACACTTAGCAAGCAATGTAGGCCATGATACTCTTTAGTTTTTATATCAATGCCAACACTCGCTGCAAATCAAGTTCATCTATGATGGAATTTCCCCGTTGATATGTATAACATTATTTCTGTTGCGAACACAAATCTCAATAAGTCGAACTCTAAACGTGGAAATTTTCACACTTTTCGCGCACTTCTGATCAAGCGCCGATTTAAGAACGCACAATGTTTTTTTATTTTGCCAGTTGAAATCTACCTGAGGATAGCTGAAAAAGGCACATTTAAAAACAAGTGGAAAATGCAAAAAATTGTGAAGCGTAAAAATTCACACGTGCAAAAAATATCACTTTACGTAGTGAAATCAGGCAGCCACCAAGGTTACAGTGTTGTTTAGCACATATGGGGGGGGGGGGTTGAATATCAAGTTATCTATTAGGGGAACGGCCCCTGGATTGGCTGTAGGCTTTCATGAACTTGACATGTTGTTTGTTAAGACCAACATGCTGACGCTTTTTTTTTAACTAAAAGTTCACAACGTTAGGAAATTTCATAATATAGTGATATAATATATTAGGGTATTTGGTTAGCATTACATGCTGCACAATTATGGACTTTTGGTGTTTGCTGCTTGTCTTTTTTTTTCTAGATAGAATTTATAACCCCTATGGTGCCACCCCCTCCAGAGAACAGTAAATACCCATGCTGTGGTTTTGGTATGAACATGATACAAATTCTTTTATAAAAAGAAAAAAAATATTTTTTTCCACATTTATTTGAAATACATAACATGACTTTGGTGTGTGACCTTGAAAAAGAATCTGCGCCACACATGCAAAGCAAAAAGTCAAAAGTCAGTCTGCAATTGGAACCTCAGAGGACCAGCCGGCCCTGGATATGGGAATAACATTTGAAAGCGACCTTGTCATTTTCTGAGGCACTGCTCTATACATTATGGTAATCTACATTTTACCCCCACAGTAACCCGTAATATAGTCCTACTGTACCACTCCACCCATACCATATCGATGTTTGGCCACCAAATTCATGTACATCCATGTGGTACAGTACTAACTACAAATACGGTATGTCAGATTTTTAACAATATCACACACAAAGGCCCTAATTTAAAATAAAATGTAATTTGATAATACCCTGAACTATTTTCAGTTGCCATGAAATGAGTGTTTTTAAAGCAATAGCCTGCTTTAAACAGTGCCTTTCCAAGGAGAAGTTCAGTAGATTCCCACAATGCATTGCTTCCATGGGAAGTTTTGTACAGGTAGTTCACTGTGAACGAGAGAGAAAACACTTTTAAAATGCAAGTTTGTGAGCAAATCAGGCAATTATAGCAATGTTTCATCACTAACGAATCCACTCAGTACGACAAAACATCCTGGACAGCAAGCAATGCACTTGTGGGAAGCTACTGAAATCTTCTCTTGCCTCTTTCCCACACATATCCCCTCTTTTTTCTTTAAATTCATCTTTTTATACAAATTGTGATAAGTACATGTATGGTACACTACATATTTTGGACTGTAAATGTATGTACACCCCTGTTGATGTTTTAGATAAACTTCATGACTACGATAAGAAGAAGGGCTTGATTTGGGCCAACAAAAGCCTTGATTTTAAACCCTTAAAGGGGCAAAAAAGAGGGAAAAATTGGGTTCACTCCTCCTGTGAAAATCAATGCAATCCATATACCTCATATGGATCAATGGCATTATTATGGAAGTGTGCACAATTAAGTTGCAGTGCACTCTGTTTAAATGGAAGGCAATTTGTAACCAAATTGTAACTTATTTATTATAGGTATTGTAATGAATAATTAAATGCATTTTATTGTACAGCAAGAGCCTGCATAGTGTATGCCTAGATAATACATAAAAAGGTAGGGTTACTTTGTTTGCTTAATTTCTTAAATCCGAGTGTTTTCCCATCCTACCACAATTAACATAAGTGTAAGGGTTTGTTTGCATTGTGACAATAAGTAATTCCATCAAATTTCATCTCTTAATAAGCAGAATGAAGTTTGTATCAGTGAAAAAAGGAAGAGAGCCCAAATAGTGCAACGCGAGATTTTAAGTCATCCATCTTTTTCATGTGCTTGTAGTGATTTCTAGACGAATAGACATGAAATAGATTCCCTACTTTTATTGGTACAAGGAAATACCCAGAAATAACTTAAAACGACCACAAAAGGTGATTGTTATATATAGAAAACATATAAGCGCAATTTCGTATGTGCGGCCTATACGAAATTAAGAAATTTCACAATTTTTGTACAAAGAACATTTCTCAGCTTATCCTTTCAGATGGTGCTTTTTGATAGAGGAGATCTTTCCAACCCCCCCAGAACAAAAATTAGAATTTGACATTTTTTATGGATAACTGTACTTTGAAAACTCGGGTGTACCTTTAATAAAATGCATTTTTTAGTTTGAAAAAGGTTCCAAAAACCTGTAATTTTTTTGGTGCGGGGCCAATTTTTCTGATGACTAAAAACACAAAAAGCTGAAAAAGATGGCGCCCTGAAATGTGAATTTAACCATTTTTTTTGGTTCATCGGCCCGTAACAGTTTTCTGAGACAACTTTTTTGGCCTGTGGAAATCACAACACATTTATTTTCACATACTGTTTCATAAACAAACCGATTTTTTTTTTTTTTTTTTTGTACCAAATTACATTATTTATCAGGTTGGAGGCAATCGGTCTCATGAATTCTGCAAAACTCACATACAGGGTAGGTGGACACACCACATGCACTTTTTTTTAAAACACTATACTTTGTCAAAGTTTCATAACATAATACCCTCAGATCTGCAGAACAATGAGGGATGAAAGGGATTCACTAATGTAGATTTTAACGGGGCCATACTTAATGACTCAGGCATCAAACCCCATACTCACCCACTCAAAACATTGAGATTGTTTTGTATCATTAAACCTTGCATTTTTCTCAACTCATGGCAAATTTTTGACTGAATTATTTCCATGTAGATAAAAACATTACAGTTACCAGAAATTAATTGCTACAGTAAGATGGTTATTGTAACACGTTGGCAATTAAAGCACACATTTTAAAATGGTATAGTCTACTTGTGGAATTCAAATGACATTTAGGACTTACGGCAGACCTATGTTGTAAGCGGGATGCGAGGCACCTTGAACCTACATGTACTGTCGCACAGAAAGTATGCCATTAGTGAACCCATTAGTTGATTTTAAGCGGGAATGCCTGGGGCACTCGCATCTTATAAGAAAAATCTTTTCTATCTCAACTCGATATTACGAAACCAAAAAAACTGTGGAGTCATGATGAAACTTTTTCGTGGGTTTATGAATTGTCATTATTCTGTCAGTTTTCTGATACTATGAGCAGTGATATCAAACAGGTTATCTTGGGTTCTAATTCAAGGTAAGTCAAACTACTGAGAAAAACCCATTTTCAAAAACCACCACATGACAAACAAGCTGATAGACACAAAAGGTAAACAGGGACATGGTATGTACCATACAGGTAAAGCCCAGTCCACATGCCAGATGGGAATTTTCATGAAGAATTTGTTTATGTATCAAGAGATAAAATCATTGCAGGAGGAGCCAGGAAACTTAACCTGAAAAATGGCCCTCGGTACACCAGGGGCCAATTCTAACAAGAATTTGTCCAATCTTTAACAAATTTACCATTATTTTTTTTTTTAAGGTTTTAAAATATGTGGCCCCACTGCCGCAAAAATTTTCTGATAATTTTTAAACACTTTGAAAACAATGCAAAAAATACATACAAAACAGAAGTTTAGAATAGAAAAACCCCGGGTCAGCGATACGGGATATGCCCCATGCAAATAAAAAAATGAGGACCCATGGAAGCAGTCATCTATTATGTTCATTTGTTACCAAGCACTCCCAGGCCTGTGATGTGGTTTTTTTTGTACATTAGATTTTCCTAGCTTGCTGCTGCTGTCCACTTTATATTGGCACTTCATTACAAGACATTGTGACCCAAAAAGTACTTTTAAAGTCGCACTCCACACAACGAAATGTGAAAGGAAAAGGGTTAAAAGATAATTGGGATATGATGTACAAATGTACTTAAAAAAAGTTATATAATTGATTTCACTTTGAACTTTAAGCATTTTTTTCGTCCATTTTTTTTTTTCGTCCTATTTGCAAATGTCCTGAACTTAGCCTTGGAGACGCAAGACCGATGGTTAGTAACTCTACCCCTAAACTCTCACTTCAAAATACAAATAATACTAAAATACCCCTAAATACAAGTCCACATCAGATCCATACAGTCCCAATACAACCAAGAGGAATTCATGGTACATACATTGTAGTAATGACAGTAGCGGTCTACATGTACATGTAGTAGCAAGTGTGTCACAGGAATAGGAATAAAATACCACATCGGTAGCAAATTTTGGAATGCTGAAAAAAGGTTTTTTACTCAGCCTAACGACCATCCTAACAAAAAATTAGTGCTTGCTTTTGGTTCCAATTGAGATAACTTTAAAACTGACTTACAACAGTCAAATCAATAACACAATGCACATGGTTTTAACTTTGGCCTTATGTGGCATGTGACTCCACAACAGACCCAAAAGGATATTATGGCTAGTAAAATGCATTGTGGGATGGTAAGGACCAATGGCGGCAAAAATGTTGTACCCTCAAGGTGGATGGCTGCCAAAGATTCTGTATCAAGTGTCTGAAATTATTTAAAAAAATTGGACCAGATGTCTTCAAAAGTGGAGGTCCTCAGCACCCCCCCCCACTTTCAAAAAGTGGAGGTCCCTACCCCCCCCCCCATTCCAAACAGTGGAGGCCCCTGCACCCCGCTCCCCCCCCCCCCACCAAATGCATCCAGTAGTGTTGAAGTTATTTCAAAATTGGACCAGATTTTCAAAAGTGGAGGTCCCTCCACCCCCTTCCAAAAGTGGAGGACCATTTCCCTTGGAACTGGCCACCATTGCTAAGGACACCACAAGAAATTTTAAGTCTAACACTACAAATGGCCTCACAAATTTAGCAACACAACAAAAAAGCTGTTTGTGATCACAATTTCTATATGAAGTTAACACCCAACAGTGACTAAGATGATCACCGTTGAGCCAGGGTACATGTAAGCCTTACATGTTTATATTGACTGACTATTTTTGATAGTGGCATTATGGTTTTATCAATGAAAATTGGCAATCTTTATTTACCACACACACAGGCTATCCTTCCCTCCAGCAAAATGGTCAAGTGATGAATATAGTATATAGACAACTGGGAAACCCTTTTTCGTTTATTTACAGTGCAGCAACAATGGGAATTTTGGAGAATGCCATTCACTGGGTGTCCATGGAGCGTATAAACCGCAAACTGTGTTAAGGTTTATTACCTCTTGCAGAGCAGAGGTTTGACCTGAAACGGTTAAACTGTAAAATTGTATGGCCTTCAAAGAATAACAAGGTTCTAATTCTCTAAAACGGACCTGAAAAAGTGAAATGTGTTGCAGAAAAACGTTTGTGACATGTAAAAATTTTTGAGAAAAATTTTTTTTACTTTTTTTATTTTTTGAAATTTGAGTAAAATAGTTCTTGGGAAATGCCAAGGACAAAATGTCACCAATCAAATTCTCCATTTTGGCTGTTTTTAAAGCAACTGGCAACCCTTGATGTTTTGGAAAAAAAACAGGGGGGTATGCTGCCACCTAAGAGCAACCGGCAAATTAGAAACGGCATCAACTTCGGGGCTAGTTGTTTCAAAGACTAACGGTAGGAGGGCGCTCGTAAGCATATCGAACGGTTCCACCAGAATTGACTAATGACTAGGCCTGGTCAAGAATATTTAAATCTAAATCCCCGTTATTGGAAATTACACTATTTTGCAGCAGGGTTATCCACTACCCTTCACGGATTTGAAGCCAATAATTTGTTCTTAATTTCATGATATTGGACTAGATCTTTTGAACAAGGTTTAAGAGATGATTTGTAATGTCACTGGGACCAGAGAAGATGCAATAGTAAAGGCAAGTAGCAGTTCCCCAAAGACATTGGGAAATCCCCAATGCCCAAATCGAGGCAATAGTGCTACCCCCCCCCCCCCTGAAAAAAAATGAATAGTGGGCACCTATAATATGATTTTCACTTAATTTGCTGTAAAATAGTATGTACTTATGGTATTTTGCCTTAAAAAAAAAAAACTTAAAAACTTGTCAGTTTTCTGTTGTAATGAAAGATTGATTAATGACAGACGCTTTTTATGACAAGGAGTTGAAAATTATATGATAATATCAGGAATACGAATGACTGTAACAAGGAGCTGGAAAAACCATGTCACCAATTAAATTGTCTAGTTTGATGTTTTTGAAAATCAATTTTTGTGCAAGTAGCTGTAGCTTCTTTTGAGCAACAACACTTTCTAATTTCAGTGAAGAGGTATTCCGGAAAAGAGAAAAAAATGCATTTTGTCATTTTGAATCAATACCGGAAACAAGCTTCTTTTGTCTTTTGGTTTTTACAAAGCTCGCTACAGGGTTGTCGAACGTGTGCTTGCATAGCGTCTACACTGAACCCGAATCAAGAACTTGCTCAGTGTCTCATCAAGAACTTGCTCGTTCTCATTAAGAACCTGCACAAAACATACGCCACATCATGGTGGGGTGCAGTGCCCGTCACAAAATAAGTAGATTTGAATGAAAAGGGGTGGGGCTTGAAACGCGGCAGTTAAAAAATAACTGGGAAGCGGCTGTGGTCCACTCAGAAAGAGTTCCTTTTCAATGCAAACCGTGGTTTACTGCAAGGAGGAGTAAACACAGTGTAGGTTTGGAAGTGATGAACAGCACAAGGGTGTTTAACCCAACAGTGCTTTCATTGATCCAGAGTTGTTTTCCTGGTAATGTTTCAAAATTTCAATAGTTGGGCTGTGCCATTTTTGATTTTTGAGGCATTTGTTATGTGATTTATTGAAAAATTGTTGCAGTTTTTTTAGACAATGCCTCAGAGATAGAAATTTAATTGCAAAAATTGGTACGGGGGCCGTAGTGATTCCAAATCGATATTTGTATTATAATAATAAGTGCAACTGTTTTGACTTACCACTTGCCAATGGAGCATATCTGGGGAAAATCATTTTTTGAAAAATGACTTTTTGCATGGTTTTTGGACTCCATGCGGCCCTTTTTTGGCGGGCAAGCAACTTGCTTATTTTTTTTTTTGGAAGTAATGTGCGACCGATTTTTAATTGAAACTTGACAGCAATTTGTTCAGTAACGCACTTCCAAAAGTCCAAAAAGACACTAGAACTAGCACCCGAACAGGTATTAAAATGAAACTTGTATGATGTTTCAACCATAGGGTGTCGCTGTAAAAAACGTTACATTGTCTATTGCCTTCAATCTTAAAAAGTCTATCTTCTGTTATGGAAGAGATGTTATTTTGAATAGCACTCATTTCTGATAAGGGAATAAGAATGTGTAAATGAGATGATAACATCATGAATACTAATGACTGTAACATGGAGCTTGTTTCTTTGACAGTCAATAACAAAGCCCAGTAATTAGAGATTAACTGCAAATGCAATCTTGTTACATAACCTTGTTATCATCACTCTAACTTTAAGCTCTGTGTAGCTCTCTTTTAGGATCAATAGCATGGTATTGTTGAGTAGTAAAATCAATGATACCCTTGCTGAGCCTTTTGAGAGGTTTGAATCAGTGTTCTTTGTTCCTGGCACAATGCCTTTCAGAGCAGAGTTTCCAAGAAAATATATTTTTATCCAGTTGCAAAACCAAATATATCAACCTTCAAATTATTATTCCTGAATAGGGTGTGAATATGACTGGCAGCAAATGAAGTAATGTTTTTTTTGAAGGGGGGGTTGTGATGATAATTTTCCTACCTATGCATTTCAATGGGAGATTTCCCATTTGCCTGGCAATCTTTGGGCTCATTATTACCAAATATCAATTTTACTGGTAAAATTTATGTGTTGACCCAAAACCCTTAAAATTCTGCCAATTAGTTTGATTGTTTTACGAATACCTACCACAGTTACCAAACAGTGGGTCTTTTTTAGAGAATGCTGCATTATTCAAAATATAGTTAGGCAGTAATGGAAGCATACGGTATTCCAAAGTTCAGCAGCACATACATTTTTTTGATAAATTGCCCATGTGTGCAAAATTCTAAACATTACACACATTCTAAACCTTGTTTTCAGTTAAGGATATTCTCATTGATCAGTAGAGCTTGTTTTGGGAGTAGGCCTATCACAAAATTACTAAAATTCCACTTTAGGGTGTGTTTTGAAATACTGCACCAAAAAATGCATGCCTACCACAACCCCAAAACTAGAGCTTTTCTTGACCTACTCAAAAGCTCCCCAAACAAACAAACCAAAATGTTTCCACTTCAATAACTTGTAGTGAATAGCCAGTCATTCCCACATGTGGGTACTGGGTTCCACGGCTCTATTCAAGGTTGGTAACTCCCTGGTACACCCAAAATGGGTAACAATAGATGACATTTAAACTTTCTATTTGGAATCTATGCATGACTTCACCTCCATACTCATTGATTATGATGAGAGGGACTAATGTGTGACAACTAAAAGTGATCTCAAGTGCAAGTTGTATTAAGTGACTCTTGAAATCCATGGCCATAAGTCCAAACCGAAAATTTTGTAAACGAGTAATATTAATGGTAATAATTACAATTGTAAAAAAAAATTGAATCCTACAAATCCGAATAGATTCCTGTAACATATGACAGGAATACAATTTCAGAACAGATCAGGAGTTGCCATGCACTTTTAAGTTGTTGTTTTTATTTCTTTTAGCCCACAATTAGCCTAATAATTAAATTTATAACTCGAGTGTGTCTAAAAATACGCTATATTGAATGAACTAGTGCCCCTTCTGTAATTGACATGTGAATCTACGCTGCGCTTTATATTACAAATTATGATTCACTTTTGTTTCTGACCCCTGGATAGTATACACATCCTGCCAACTAATACAGGAATTCAAAGTCTGCTTGACGGATAGGGCCAATCACACAAGTTATCTGATTGTCCACGGCCATGTCCCCATTCTGTCAGTTACAAACTTTTTACTCAGTAATTCAGTGCAAACTAGAATTTTGCACATGATTGTCTATGCTTGCTATCAAAGGGGGCTGGGAAAAAAATGCCAAATTTCCAAGGAACACAAAAAATTTCTCTCCAAGTTTGCAAAAATTTCCCTTTAATTCTTAAATTTCTTTATTACATGGTAAAAATTTCCCTCTAGAAATAGTAAGATTTCCCGGGAACCAGGTTCTCAGTTGCCGCACTTTTCCAGGCTTGAATACATGCAGGGCCTATACAGCATGGGCTGCCCTTTTGTTATTTAAAGCCAATTCAAACAAATATGCAAATGAAGTACTGTATAAGTGGAAATTTCCGCATACAAATATTTTCGCGATTTTAACAGTTTTGCCAAATGCGCGAGAATTTAATTTCACGGTATTGACATCAATGCAATACAAATCTATTGGAAAAATTTTCGTGAGTTTTTATTTTCGCGTTTTTATGTTCACTCGCAAAATTCGCGAAAATAAAAACCTCGCGAAAATTTCCACTTATACAGTACTTAATATGCAGTAGTGATGAGGAGATTAAGTGCTTAATTATAGTTACTGGATGAATTCTCAGATACCAGCGTAGTGTGTGACCAAGGAGCAACGCCACACTTCACAAAACAATGTAGGCCTAAAAAGGTCCCAAGTGAGAAATTAAGCACTAGCCTATTAGTTCTGTTTACACTTGAGAGACCAGTGGAGTGAGTAGTTTCACCAAGTCGTAAATCCACAGACCACTACAAGGGTGCATAGCTCAAATTCTGGGACACATGTAATTTGTGTTTATCCTATAAAGAAATGCAATAAAAATGTTCATTTTAGTAAATCTCTCATAGTTACACTTACAGATTATTACCACAACAATTTGGCATACATGTATACCATCCCACCATATTGGTGAATAAACTTATATACAGTCCACCAAACTTATCAATGGGCAAGCAATTACAACTCTGTGGCAGATTTACGACTTCACTTTGGTTGACAGTTTCATTAACTTTCTATACCCTTCCACAGGGGACCCGTTTCCTCCCCCTTCAAACTTAGTGTGAACAGGGTTTACATGTATTTTGATGCATACTATGGCATAGCACATTGTGCTCACATGTTGTGCATACAGATTTTCCCCGAAATAAACCAAGCAAATATAAAACTTGTGTGCACATCAACTACAGTGTAGCTTTAACTTAGGATTTGTTTATGCAAAAAGCATTGTACATAATTATGCACACAGGTTGACATCAATGACCATACACAGACAAATGCATCTACCATCTGTCAAATGTATGAAGTAGTTGGGGGAAGGAAAGAAAGCAAACTTGTAGTATTGAGAATTAATCCCAGGCTGTATGATTTCAAAAACACTGGTGGTTGGTTAAAGCAATAAGGATGGGAATCTGGTTTTTAAATCCATACAGTACTGTTTTATTAATGCCTTGCGATGATTTGTTATTTACCCAATTACTTGTCTGGCATGTCTGACATGCTGTAATATGACCTGAATACAGTAAAACTACCATGCCTATGATGGGGTTAAATATCATTCATAAAAACCTAAAATTTAACCTTTTCATTCCATAGCTTGGGCACCATTTTTGGTTTTCAACACTCCTGCTTGAAATTGCAGATGGCTTTTGCCTTGACCTTTAATTTAAACCTGAATAACCCTGTGTATCAAGTTCAAATGTCAAAATCATAACCTGTTTATTTTGGAATACCCACCAGTAAGGGGTATTAAATAGGCCTACTCCATTCAATGTGAAGTCGATCATGACTCCATTCTTTTACCACTGATATTGTACACATTTTGACAGAGGAGAGGTTCCAAGTTGTGCCAAAATAGGCTAGTATATTCACCTATCTTCCCTAGTGTTATTTCAATACATGTACTCCATCAAAGGTCATTTTTAACAGGCTATAGTAGCTATGTAGCCCTAACATAACACCTCAAAATACCCACTGTGCTACCAATTGTGATATTTGGTATTCCTGTATTCACCTACAATATGTTCACATTCTAATTACCATTGCATGAAATTCCTGTGGTATTTGGCAATTATGGAAATAATGATGACTATGGCATTTCTAGGGTACTAGTATTTACAGGTACATGTAGGTCCTAGTATTTTCTTATTGAACTAGGAGTGGGGTGTTAGGGTATGTTTGATAAATATATAGACAGTCACTACAACTCACTGTCACACAATTTGGCAGGCTCTTTATCCAATTCTAATCTTGTGATAGGGCACAGTCATAGGGAATAGAGTGGGGACAGAAAAGACCTATGTTTTTGCTTCAAATAATTCCCTAGTATCTGCAAAAACAACATTAAACCAAAAAAGAAAAAAATAAGCAAAAACCTTTGTTCATTTCACAGGCCTTGAGACAGATTAGGGACCATTTTGCTTGCACCAGAGAGCCCTACATTTAACATGTACATTGTAATTGCCACATTAATTTCAAACTCTTTTGTGTCTTTGACAATAATGTTAGACCCAACTGTCTGGAAATTAACATCACAATAGAAAATGAGCTCAGCTTAAAATTTAAATAAGCTTCCAAAGGTCTTTTGTTGCACCACACTCAATCCGCATCATTATAAGCACAACTGTCATAATTAGATCAGCTTCTGGACTTACCAATCACTTTTCTCTATTTTGGAACCAACTGTCTGTAGTTTTGACTGACAGATCACTACAAACCTAATTACCAAATGAATAACAATGTGTGCAACATGATTTTAAAATTTAAAGCATAAAACTCAACAGGTCATGTCCTAAAAAAAAGTTGGGCTTTTTATTGCACTAAAAAGTGGCACCCACTGACCTAGCTTAATTCTTTATGGTCAGGGATAGACAAAATACTGTATTGTCATCTGCACAGTGCTCTGTGGGCGACATACACAGGTCAAAGATCCCAGGGTGCTTTGGGAGAGATTCAGGCCATGAGGATTTAAGATCTCCAGGGGAAGTCAATGGAGACAAACAGATCAACTCTCAATGAAATTGAAAACAGATTACACTTAGCAAGGTTTTCTGCAAGTTCAGTGATACAATACCAAATCTCAAGTTTGATGGGGTGAACAATGGGGATAAGGCCGTTTTAAAATAACATTGTAAGACCACACTGGAAACATCCCATACACTGCATAGCTGAATTCAACTAGCACTCTTACAATTTTTACAACTTTTTCATACTTTCATAATGTGATTTGATTTGATCACAATCATATTGTTCTCATCACACAGAATTTTGGATAATAGTGGTAAATCACACTGATACCATCAATGTACTGTTCAATCAAAGTAATTAGGCCATATCCACAGCACTACAGCGAAAAAAAAATCCTCCCCTTTGAAAACATACATGTACGTGTATTTGCATACATGTAGCACCATTTTTAAAATGTTCAGTGTTCTGGCACCTGTTTGTTTCCCAGCCTGGCATAAATACAAGTTCCTTATATTTTTTTTACTTGTGCGGTCCATTATATATCCAGGCAGTGCACATCTTTTTTGTTTTTTGGTCATTTTTTGTTTTGTTTGTGATTTTAGTTTTGATTTAAAGGTACCGTACATCCGTATAATTCATGATCCCAGCACATCAATTTTGGCTATGGTTCACTAGATACATCCCCGACAAAAGAGATTTCTAAAATTTCAGTTGATTCTGATGGTGTGTTTTGATGTTTTATGTACAAATGTTTGTATCATGCTGCCCCATAGGCCACTGAAACATTGCAATTTGTCAGTTTACGGACAGAAAATACAAATTTCTTCAAAAGCAGATCAAATTTGAATGCAGGATTAGGCACACATTATACTTGGCCCAACGGTTTAGATGACAAAAAAAAAGTACATGTACATCGGGGGACGAGGCTGTGGATCACAAAATGCCCCTTTAACACAATCAACTGCACAATAGTACATGTTACGTATAAAGGCCAAGAAAAAAAAAGTTTGTCTCAGAAGATCGCGCACATTTTGTTTAAAATTTGTCTTTGACGGCATAATTTTTTTTAGGTTTTTACTCATTTGAATTTTTTTTGTTGAATTCAGAAAAAAAAAAATGAAAAAAGTGGGTGAAAAATTCAATATTTTCTTTTAAATCCCGCATTTCACATTAGCATTAATATTAATGCATTGCGATTTTTCACATTTCTTCTGAGACAAACTTGTTTTTTTTTTACGTAGAGCAGTATTTACACTGCACTACTAAGGTTGCATGATGGTTGATACTATGTAGACAATGAGAGCTGATTTGCAATCATTCATCATTTTAAGTGACTTGACAACTACATTGTGTACCCTTTGAAATCGCTGTTGAAAAATTGCCTCTCGATGCAAGATCTGTCGGACATTGCCTGTACGTGCAGTTTTCACGGAGACCTACCTTTTTTAAAATCTACCCCAAGCATGGATTTTCACTACAATGTGTATGAACACATATGAACTTTGCAACCATTTTTTTTTCAAATGCTGAAAATGTATGCACAACCTATACAGCTGAAAGTAGGCAACTTGACAAAGGTTAACATAAAATACATACCTAAAATAGCTTTTATTTAAACCCTTTATTTTTTTTCAGTTTTCAAACTTGAAAGAAAATTTGAGACATTTATGAAATGCAGGTTACATATTTAGCAATAATAATTTTTGTTGGGAGTTTAAAACAAAAGTTAACCAGTGTTACGCATACTAATAAAAATGCATGAAAAGAAATCTTGGAATATTTGAATTTCATAAAACTGTTACTAAGTAAGTAACAATGTCACTTAAATTCAATAATTAAAACCTTATCCTCTAATAAACGCCCCTATGGCTTTGAATAATTATTCAAAGTATATCAAGCATATACATGTACTGACTGGGTTGTGGATGAATTAGTGAGTCTCAGGCTGCCCTTCGGTAAATCAAATACTTTCATAATTTTCATCATTTGCTTTAAGCCAAAAAGTTTATTGGAGCATTTTTAAGTAAAAAGTGGTGGGTGTTTACTAGAGATGGAGCGTTTATTTGAGAATAATATACAGTACGTGTGAGGGGTGGAAGGAATTTCAATAGTCCCTCTAAGTAAGGGTGGACTGTTTTAGTCCTGTGTATTTCTGATACATTTTTCTAACTGAAATTGCTGCTACAATCTTTCTGATGTGAGATGGGTGTGAGACCAAGATCTGAACCACTACAATAAATGGCAGAACATCACAATTCCAAGTCCCATCATAAGCATTCGTGAGAAAAGAAATAATTGTAATCTTCAAAATGAAGAGATTCTGTTTAATTGATAAATACCAGAGAAGCTAAATTTCTGTACACTGTCACACACAATAGAGCACCTTGAGACATGTCTAGGGCTAAAAAAAGTTGGACTGGAGTAACACGATGAATTTTAAAGGAGAACCCGTACAACGAATATTAAACAATATACACTCTATATAAAATAATTATTGACCACATATCGAGTGGTTTCATAGAAAAACGGAATTATATAACCCTAACAATGAATTAAAACCATCTAGTCTGACCATGTGCTATTTAAAAATCGCGCTAGCTAGTGTATAACGTATTATGCGATACGACCGGCACGTTTAGGTCATACATGCAATAGGAAATACACACTATAAAAGCATCATGTGTGAAGGTGTATGACGCTACTGTGCCGTCCGTATCGCATAACACAAATACATTATCCCATATGCAGTAGCGCGAATTTCAAATAGCGCATGGTCAGGCAAAATGCTTTAATTCGTTTTATGGTTAATATAATTCCGTTTTCCCATGAAACCACTCCATATGTGTTCAATAAATGTTTTTATATCGTATATTGTGTAAGTTATTTTTGATACAGGTTCTCCTTTAAGTAGGGCTAATATAGCCTAAATAATAATTAAGAGGGCTTGACAAAGTATGGTACTTTCGAGAAGTTTGGTAAACATGAAGTAATGGCCCGACTAACTATGCAATTTTGGGTTTTTTTTAATTATTATTCAAATGTTTTTTGACTTTTGTTTTCCTTTTTCAAAAAAAAAAAGATTACTTTAAACTCTGGGCAATCCACACTAAATACTCCAATCTTGACTTTTTTCAGCCTTAGTTTGAGTTCACCAATCCTTTTCATTAGGGCTAAGTGGTTTGTGATCTGTCCAAATTCCTTTCCCTAGGGTTCATCATAAACACTCCAGTAAAACCTGGTACAATCAATAATATACAAGATATGTGTCATCCAAAAACCAAGTGCTACAATTCTCTCAATTAGGTCCACCATACAGAAGAAAGCACAATCACTGTTATACATAATTATTTTACCAATGTTGGCTACCTGTACTTAATCCCCGGGGGGGGTTCTTGGATTTTGGTCGGGTACCCATGCTCGTTCCAAAAAAAGAGGGACTAGCTGCAAATGCGGGACTACCGCTAGGGGTATCAAATTCACAATAATCAAGTTCTAGTCCCGCTAGGGGTATCAAATCAGTTGTGATTGTGACTGGTTCAATGATACAAATAGGAAAAATGAACCTAAACATATCAGCAAAATAACCCAGAGTGTGTATTTTTTCTTGCAGTAACACAAGCGTCATTTTTCTTGTATATTTTATGTTTTAAAGGTTTATCTTTTATTCACGTATTTAGAACAGGTCCCGCAAGGGGTATAATTTCACTGCAAATTGGTCCCGTTAGGGGTATATTTTCACTGAAAAACTCGCCAAAAACTGGTCCCATTAGGGGTATATTTTCACTGAAAATTGGTCCCGATAGGGGTCACCTTCAGAACCCCTGGAACGAGCATGGGTACCCAACAAACCCCTGAGAACCCTCCCCGGGACTTAATCAGTAAGACAGACCTTCATGAGATCGCAATGCTTTTGAGAAATATCATCTTATTGTACGGTATAGCATTTGTTACAACCTAGAAAATGCGCTTGCTCATATCCTGATACTGGAACTTTCCTTGTGCAATACGCCTAATACGTATCTGCAACACTGCGGTATTTTTTTAAACTTTGGGTGTCCAAGACTATGTTGACTCGTATTGAATCTCAATGGACAATGAGCAAGACAAAAGATAATAATTGCATAAAAAGCTAAAGGTGAACTCAAATACAATCCTCCAATCTCATAAATTCAATGCATTTGTAACTAACCCCAATACCGGATCAACAAAGATACGTATGATAGAGGTTTCAGCTGACACTGATTATTGTAATTATTGTACACATGTAATTATGAGAAAAGAATTTACAAAAAATAATAAACAAGATTTTTTTGGACCCGATTCAACAATCACTTAAGCTACACTCTAGCTGCTAAGTCAGAATCCCTGGGTCTACACATTATACACCATTCAATGAGATTGAGACTAGAGAGAGAGAGAGCAAAAGCTTGAGTTTCTTGGCAAATTTACACTGCCTTACTCAGTATGCGTAATGCATCCATCTACTGTCGTTACCGCGATTTGTAGGCCTGTATGAGTTATGATGTGGAATGTAGTATGTATTTGTGTAGCAGTATCCGTGATCGAACCCGTAGGGAATGTACTGTTGTTGCATAAAGGGCAGAGCAGTGTACAAACTTGTTGGGTGTCGGTTGTGGTTGTTGCGCCACCGCCTCTGCTGGAATGCGAGTGAACGTTGTACCTCCTGCGCTAAGTCTGTGATGAGTTTTAATGTTTGTCTTCTCTCATGCATCATCAAGCACACTGTACTCGAGTCTACGACACGTCGCAGTGTCATAAGGTACTCGTACTTGCTGACGTCATCCCCCGAGAAATGCGCATTCAAGTAACTGTCCAGTTTCTGCCTCTGCTGCGGTAACTCGCTAAAGTCAATGAAGAACCTCGAGCACATGTATCGTTCGAGTTGCTTGATCTCCTCCCTGCTTGCTGGGATGTAGTCTCTGACAAGAAGATTGCAGTACTTGAGAAGGCCACCACCGCGAATCTCTTCAGGATTCCGTGTGGCAATGAGCTTGTTGTTGAGGTGGTAGAGTGCCTCGTGGAAATTACCAAAGACACTCTCTCCCATCACAGTGGGGTAGAAGTGCGCATTCATGGGGATCTGCGACAACTTGTAGAAGAACAGCAGCGAGTCGAGAATGATCTGGAATGAATCCACGCTGAATTCAAACTGCCTGCGCATCCGATCCACAAACTTAAGCTCCACATTCTTCCCGACATTATTGGCAAGACTGATCAGGCTCCATCGGTCGTTGTCATTCGAGATCTTCACCATTTTGTCAACGTAAGCATCCTGCATGGTGCAAGCACCGATCTTATCCTTGTTGACACCTTCGGGCAAGAAGTTGAGCAAAGACTCAAACACAGCTTCTTTGATCAGCCTCAGGTTGTTTGGACCCGAGAGATCAACACCAAATATGAGATCCAGGTCGTTGTAGGATTGCTGCTCCTCCGAACACAGAATATAACTAGCTGCTCCGCCGTTCAGTCGTATTCCTCTTACATTAACGCCATCCTTTTCAAGCTTTTCACGGACGATATTCACTAACTCCAACAGCTTTATTTCCAATGTTGGAAAGTTGCCCCTGCCGTGTACCGATACCGGGTCCTTCAACACCTGGTCCAGGCGTTCAACCTGCTCAAAACTCAGCACTTGGAAACGGCCCGATGAATCCATGGAAGCCATCATAAAAATACTACGGCTTCACCAAATCAGCTGCAAAAGTGAAAGAACAAGAAGAGAAAATGCGTTATATTCCAATGCAAAAGTCCCGCTAGCAGTTCAGCTGTGTTACAACACAGCTTGTAATGGGAAATGCAATGTGCACAGTTAGCAAATTTGACACCAACTTCGCACAGCTGTTGACCTATTCACTCACCGTATCCTTGTAATGTACATGCGCAATATGTCAATACAACTTCATGTATGGCTATTCGTGACAGATTGCTAAACTTAGAATTATTCAGGTAATTTTCCCCACCTACCTTATATATCGAAAAAAGGAACTGCGCCGACGTTAACTGTACGATTATTGCTACTTCATAACTAAACCAAATGAACAGTGCCTTGCAAAAATAATATTTCGTAATTTAAAGGACCAGCGCGGATTATATAACCTTGCAACCTGTATTCGCGATGTTATCAGTCGTGAACTCTGAATTGGTTGAGAGTAAATAGTTGATCATGACGACAGCCAACGTTTTATCTGTATTTGGAAACTCTTCACAGAATCAATCATGGTAATGAATTATTCATAAGGGGAGAGCTGTATCCTTTCAAGCTTTTGGCTCTTTCGGTGTCAATTGTCATGATTGTAGATACTCGCGTGGGCGTTGGATGGGTTTCATTAAATGTGATTTCACATTTTCACAAACAATTCCAGACAAGTATATACCCGTTCTTCCAATGGTTTCATGTCTACAAGATTTTGGAGGTTTTTTTTTATTTTCAATTACAAACCAGTGCAGTGTCAACCAGTTTATAGCTATTATTCGCAATTTCATTTTTCAGCTTTTTAAAGGTGCAATGGCGAGAGATTTTGGGGCATCCAGTGGTCAAACCAGTTTTTTTCTGCCAACAGCTATTTAAAGGCAGAGACTTTTACTGTTTAAAAGGCTGACTCGGAGATTTCCCTGAGGAGGGTGCCCTCATTGCCCACACAAAATCGTGTTTTTTTGCATGTACATAATGCGTGTTTATAGCCTATACTAATCACTGTGTGAATTGTTCAGACAATTCCTTCATATACACAAAATCAACAACTTGTTATAAAATTCCGATCCGATCTTTTTGTTATAACACAGTATCTATGGATTAATACTACACATAAATGTATATGCCAAAACGAAACTCCTATTCATCTCAAATTTCGGAATGTTCATTTAGGTTTACATCTTATTTCTAGTTGACTATTTTTCATTATTACACAAAAATAATATTTCCGAAATCTCTGAGTCAGACTTTAAAGGTAACACCAAGATTTTGGAGGCATCCAGTGCAAACCAGTTTTTTTTCCCCATTTTATTTTTTAGCTATTTAAAGGTCAGTTTAAGGTGCGCGAGAATATTTTAAGGCATCCATATATTGTATCATAAGTACTAGTGATTTCTTATAGATACACCCTAATAGATTTCTTACCTTGTATGGCTACAGAAATGCTTTTAAAGGGGAACCCGTACAAGGCGACTTCAATATAAAACACAATTGCTGAATCGTATGTAAATTAGAAATTTTCAACAATGTTTGTATAAGAAAGTATGTTTTGCTTACCCATTTTCACCGGCGGGATTTTTGATAGAAAACTTTATATTGAATTGCAAAAACCAGAATTTTCACAATTTGTAGGACCCCTGTTTGAATGTCAATCTCTTGTTGCATACCTTAATTGTTATCATTTATATTGATCAGGTTGCTTATAATATTAGTTTTTAGGCTGTTTGTTGAACTATTGGCTGTTTATTACGTTGTTTTTGTGTGTGTGTGTGTGTGTGTTTTTGTTTTTTTTTAGTTTGTTTTTTGCTATACCTTTAGATTTACTTAGAGCAAGCGCTTGTTTATATGTTGGCTTTATTTATTCATTCCTAGATCTTGTGTTGTCTTTGTTTTGTTTAGGTTTTATGCTTATGTACCGCAGCTAATTGATTGGTGACTGTATGAGCCTGTCCTTCCCAGAGCCCAGTAAAATTGCTAAATCGTGTGTTCCGCTGCAAGATGGCGCTATAACATAATCTGGCACCATCTGACAGGCACTATTACGGACGGACAGCGTTAGTACTCCCAATTTTTTTTTCCCAAAAAGGTTATAGTGAATCAGTCCTGTCGTCAAATTTTGTAAATTATTATTTACAAGTGAAAGTTTATGACACTATATATACTTGCAGGTTTTGCCAAAGACAATACAAACTTTGGAACAAGGCACACAGCTTTGCTTTTTTGTTATTTGTTGTTTGCTTTTGTTTTTTAGTTTGTTTTTTTGTTTGTTTGTGTCGAATTTCAAACTCTGAAGCTGATGACCAAAGTATGAATATTTATTAATCTTTTCCTGGAGATGACCAGCGCACACAAGTGCTGAAAAAACATGTTGCCTTGGATTCATTCATATTAGATTTCAATTCAAATCTAATATGAATTAATGTTAATGCAATAATGATTAACTTTAAATCCTAACATTGATTGGTCAATAACTAAATTATTAACTTTTAAATCCCTGAAATTTAGTGTATAATATTCCCAACACAAACAAACTAGATCAGTGACCTGGATCTATACAATAGGCCCTATATATTGCACATTATTTCCGGTAATTTGTTAATAATTGTTTTTGCAAAATGACTCAATCACCTTTGAAATAAAATCGTATAAGCTTCCGTGCGTACATTTTCACAAAGTTTCCCTTATAATGAATTCAAAATGACAACGAGAAACTCGCTCCTCGAGGTAATGAACAAATTCATTCATTCATTCATTCATTCATTCCATTTCATTCAATTCCATTCCATTCATTCATTCATTCATTCATTCATTCATTCATTCATTCATTCATTCATTCATTCATTCATTCATTCATTCATCCATTCCATTCCATTCATTTATTCATTCATTCATTCATTCATTCATCCACCCACCCATCCATCCATCCATCCATCCATCCATCCATCTATCTATTTATTTATTTATTATTTATTTATTTACTGCTGAATTTTATGTTATATTTCTGAATTTCTACATGTAACAGTTTAGATACACACAATACCCCTTTAATGGAATCCTTCCTTAGATCCAATCAAAAAACTCCTCCTTGAGCCAATCAAAAAATCTGGTTTAAAAAATCCGCCTTCCCTGTTTCTCACCCATTTCAATATTCTTATCGCTGACGGTTACAATTTACAATCCGCCCACACGGTATCGAGAACGATTCTCGTGACTGAAATCCGCCACGCTATAAGTGGCACTGACGCATTTTGTGAATGCAGTCCGTTAGCAAATCTTTACTTTGACAAAAAAACACCTGCCATGCGTAGCAAAACTCCTTTATCCATGGCCTTATCTGTCCATAAAACAACATTCCAGTGTCGGACTCGTGAGGATAGCATCTCTGGATTCTTGAATTCGCGCTGTTACGGTCCACCTTGAACCAAGGCCAAAACCACCTCAAAACTACGGATTCAAACTCCTGAATAACTAGCAAAATACACTGTGAACTTGGTAAAATTTTAAAACAAAAATTCTTTATTTTAATTGTGTGTTTAAATCAATATCTCATTCAAACATCGATTAGGTATCAATAATCAAAGATCAAATGCTATAATAAGTTGGTATTAATAATCTACTAAACTTAACTACCTGGTGTGTGACCGTACGCGCGGCTGCCGCGACGATTACAATTAAGATGCCGAACTTGCCAAGAGTCCTGGCGAATATTCCGCGTAAAAACTTCAATTTCCAATCGTGGGACGTGTCCACGGACGACTTGTCCTGACTGAAGAAAACAGCTCCTACTGACTCCCGAAGCTCGGAGGTGAACTAAAATATAAAGTCCAAAAAGTTGCTGTAGCTTTGTTTATCCTGGATTAATCAGAGGCCCGAAATAACGGAAAACCGAAACACGGTACACAATCGGACGAAACCCTGCATGGAGTGAGACTACTATGACCCTGCTCCACTACAGAAGACTATGGTTGACTGCGATTACTGTCGTTGTCAACTTGAAGCAAAATAAGTGTAATACTATGCTAATAACTTGGAGCATGATGGTATGTGGTCACTTGGCCTCATCTTCTTCACCAGGCTTTATATAGCCTATCAAACACAATACTAGAAGGATCTGGTCCTCTCATATGAGTCATGTGACTAAATATAGTCCATTATGTCAGGATTCTGGATTCAAGATCCCATGTTCCCATATTAGATGTTCATAAGCATCACCCACACACACCGCATGTCTGCCTTTGTAGATACAGTAGGGCGCCCTCTATAGCCAGACACACCTCACCTTGAGTTAGGCTATTCTGATCTCCTAGTCTCACGTAAATTCCAGAACATTCTCCGCGGTTCTCTTGAATTCTAACTGCTTTGCACATACCAGCTATGCACACAAACAGGTATATTTTTATATCATGTTACTTAGACTAATTTATAATATTTTATGTGCTAATTATGACTTAATCTTACTCAAAATGAAATAAATCATTGTTAATTCTTGGGGCTGTAACAGCGCCGATAAAAGCTGATAAACAGAGATTCATGAATATGATAAAATTTCCTTAAGTATGTTCGTTGTTGGTGGATCAGTAACGGAAATTTCTTTTAAAATTTGTGTGGGTTAGAGGGGAATGCGGAAATTGACAAAACTGCCATAAAAATGGCTGAAAACGACAAATAACGCAATTTGCTAAAAGTGAAGCTGGGAGGTTAAGGGTCTTTAGGTGTCTTATAAGCAATATAATTTGGGGATGATTTCTTCGACGGAAATTTTGGGGCGTGACATCCGGTTATCCATTAAATTAATGGATGCCACCGGGGGGGGGTCCCACATTGGGAGCTAGTATGGGTATGTGCCTCCTATAAGACCCTTATTTTCAGGCTCTTTTTCAGTTCCAGTGACCCCCATTTTGAGCCCATTTCAGTTCCAGAGACCCTTCTTTTCATGTCCAAAGCCAGATTCCTCCAAATTTTCTTCGAAATACCTCAAAAGTAGCTGGAAATTGAGGTAAATCGCAGCTCATTTCTGAAATTTTTGGAAACCTAGTTCCGGAGACCCCATTTTTTGGCCCTATAATTTTGAAATCCGGGTGGCACATAGGCCTACCTACCAAAAAAAAGTTGAGACCCCCCCTCCCGGGGGCTGCCACATCCCAGAATTTCTGAAAAAGTATTCAATAAATTTAAACACTATGTGGGTGACTTCACAACCGAGGCGAAGAAAAATAGCAGATAAAACATGCTAGATTCGCTTGAAGCCTTGAAGAGAAGTATAACCACCTTGGCTGTCGGTCTACGATGGAGAACGTACTATGTACATCTCATGTGTCATATCCAAGTACCTCCTGCATTAATCATTTCACTTTCACCATTCACGATAGATTTTGAGAGGTCAAAGAGGCTCATACACCCATGCACAGTCGCGGGCGCAATAAAGAGAGAGACAGCCAGACAGACAGACAGACAGATATAACTGTCTTGACTCGCGAAAAGTGAAATCCCACGAGTTAATGTAATTTTATTTATGATTTCTAACTTTAAACAATTATTTTAATTATTTTTACTATCGAATGTTATTTTTTTTTAAAAATCAATAGTATAAATAAAATTATCTTGCTCAGTGCAAATCTTGGCAATGTACAAGTTTGTACAATAAATATGTGGGGAAAAAAGTGTTTTTTTTATCATGAGTAATTGGGCGTGGGGCCGCTGTGGTTTTCACTTCCATATTTTTTTTTATGTTGCCTGTTTCTATTTATTTTTTTTAATTCGCCATCACAAAATCAATAATTCTGTTTTGAAGTGAATTTCCCTTTGCTGTCATGAGAAGAAAGCAAATTAATTTACATTTTTAACAACAATCATTTTACGTAAAGGTGAATGGTTTAATTTTATATATATCAGGCTGCATGAAATTAGCAGCGGGGTGAGCTGGCATGGATTAAAGGTAAGTTCAACTTATACGTTTCCAATATAATGTTCAAGGCGCTCTTATATTTATGTCCCTTTTTACACTGAAAATTTGTAACAGATTGCATGTACCTCAACGTGTTACGTGCTTTACACTATCCTTTATTGAGACCTGTAATTGTGACCAAAATAGTGATGTTTTTTGCGTGGAATATTGCGTTGCAGTCTAATTTACAATGCCCCATCCTTACTCAGACCTTTAAAATACACTCGATTCAACTCCACCGGTCATGAAAAAAAATATGTCTCCTCATACCTCGCAACCTTCTAACTAAACATTGGCGGCCAAGAAATCCCAACTTATAGCTAACGTCGTCTAACACGTAAAAGCGAAATCCTAATGAAAAAAAATTTGTATATACTATATATAAAGCAACATTTTCTTATTAAGGAAAACGTTGGAGCTGAAGAATGAACTCCGCTGTAAGAGTTTTTTTCTTATTTTTATGCATAAATAACGGACAAGTCGTATGTATCATAGGAACATCCATGATCATCCTGCATCAAAGCGCACAAAACGATTTATGGTTTGTGTCTGCAATCAATTTTGAATTGTTTGGGTGAGTTGTTATTGGGGCTTGACCGCCATCGTCTGCTTCTGACGGCACATCGCATCGCATTGTTTGTTTTACATATTTGCACCCCCACCCCCACCCGCAGAAAAATGCCCGTAAACAGCACTCAACACGTACACTGATAATTTGGCAAAACATGAATACCTTGCGAAAGTTTTATTGTATGGGATGTTTTCAATTGTAGACAATAATTTCTAAGCAACAGTACACTTCATGTGACATGGATTCACCGTTGTCAAAATTCCCGTATATGCAAAAGGGAGAGGGGCTATTTTGGGAAGGACTTTTCTCGTACTGGCAATCAGTAAGTGTCGCGATGCATCATGATTGCTGACAAAAGGGTGAATACTTAAAAATTTCATTTTTTGGGCACAAAACTTTTCAGTGCTCCTTTAAAAAGCCATTACCTACATTAGCTGAACTATATATAAAGCATCCCAAACGAGCTCTCTCGCGCGCGCTTATCAGTGCGAGAATGGTCCGTCAGTAACCTCACAAATATAACCAGTCCAATGATATTTATAGATTATGACGTCATCAGTCAGACAAAAAATAGCCTGTGTCAACTTCATTTTGTATTCCCGATGGAAATGATAACAACTAATGCATTTAGCTACTTTCGTGACCATTTAGTTAAATCCGATCTAAGTATATACATTTTTTCAGCGAAGGTTTTCAAATATTATTTTAGAATATGCATTATTAATCAGTATTTTTCTTGCTTGCATTCTATCTACCATACCGAATGTCCAGAAATTATTTTCCGCAGCTCGTCCAGTTTAGTCGTTCAACTAGACCCATTTCCGTCCTTTTGAAGAAACAAAATGTTTTATATATTCTTTGAAGATTCTGTCAATTCGACAGAACAATGCTTGAGTTTAAAGAACGGCTTGGTTTATTTCATGAACAGTTTTTGGTTGCTACAA
This sequence comes from Ophioderma brevispina, assembly GCA_023653785.1. Taxonomy (NCBI): domain Eukaryota; kingdom Metazoa; phylum Echinodermata; class Ophiuroidea; order Amphilepidida; family Ophiodermatidae; genus Ophioderma; species Ophioderma brevispina. The sequence goes on from JAMKCH010033429.1 coordinate 104,806, forward strand.
AACCGTTTTTGGTTCATCGACTTAATTAAATCGTCTTTAAAATTCGAGAAATTGAACTTTTCAAGATCCAATTTTGTGAGTTTGATTCCAATTGATCTTCAAATTTTCAAATGAGGCCAATTTTACATTTGCAGCCTATTTTACAACTTGATCTCACATGACCTTTGACCTTGGAATGTGACCTTTGACCTCATCAACAAATGGGGGATGCCATGTTGCACCAGTGACCCAAGTTTGGTGTAAATCCATCAACGTATGTGGATAATACAGGCAAATGTTAACCCTTTTTCACAACAGACATCAACATACATCAACTACAACAACAGACATCAACAACAACAGTGGACAAAGTGATCCCTATGTGTCTTCCTGCCTTAGGGCAGGCGACATAAAAAAAAAACTATGTAAGATATTTCTTTCAATTTCACACAGTAACACACATATACATACACGTATACACACACAGACTCGCACGTATATCTGTTATCTTCAGTAGACAGCAACCAGATACACGAAATCGCATCACCTGCTATTTGACAATGGCATCTAGAAATAAATGATATCTACGGTAGATAGCACGCATCCAAATAAAAAATCAATACATTTCATTAATTCCATCGACTTAAGTGCAGACCTTCCGCAAATTACTAACCTATAATTAATACCTCTTCACTTTAATTAACTTATCGTATAGCGCGTTTGTTTTATCTAAAATAAATGCTATCTTCGGTAGATAGCACACATTTCAAAGCAGTCGACGTTTTTGTTTACATTTATGTAGATGTGAGAATTTAAATTCCGTCAACTTTTAGTGGAGAATAGAAAACACTATAAGGCATTGATCATTGCTGTGCATTGCCTGATACTCAGACCTTCTCTTTATTAATAAAACTTACACTTACTTTAACAGTCATGAATTTTAATATATTTCCCAATATGAAGTAATAAAAGAAACCCCTCAGTCACTAAAGCCTGCAAGGCCCCTTAAGTTAGCTGACGAATTTCAATACAAGACCATTAAAACATATTGGGTAAGAACGGTTTGACATTTTACTGGTGCATTACACAAAAGAGAACAAACAAGAGAGAAATTTCGAGAAAGCACATGGGATGAGATTCGTCGTAACTTCACAGCCGCCCACGCATACGGGTATGCCCTAGTTGGAATAAAACACCAGAATGTGGGCGGATGAATAAAGTAGCGCGGGTAATTCACACTGTCTCGCGCATGCTTATGCATTCAACCATATGTTTTTCCAACACTATATACTATATACCGTATTTGCTTTTTGATGTTCTGTTATAACTTTTGTGACTTTTTAAAACTTTGCGCAATGAAATTGTCTTAATCAATTTTCTAATAGCATTTAGAAGATACCGAAACGGCCTACTCAACCACGACCTATTTGGAAGTTTTTCAATTAGCGAACTTTGTTTATATTTTAAACATAACACCTTAAACTTTGCACTGATTTCTAGCAGAATAATTCAATTTAATATTGTATGTTTAATTCACAGATTTCAAGCCAACCACTTACAGGTTATGTTAGCATATCCATGCCAGATAAAAACACCAAACATGGGATTTTTAGGATTTTTTCGATGTTCGGGGGTTAGCAAATCGCTGCTTATCTCTTTAAGACTACCTTGACTTGAATGTTCACTATCCGGTCTCTCTCTCTCTCTCTCTCTATTATAAAAAAATATTAGTAAAATCGATCCTTTTGTCGGTGTCCGTTATTACTTATATTACCATTAATCATTAACAGACAACTTATGGACTATTTGCTCCGTGCATGGGCAGGTGGGCGTTTATAAATTGGGTTTAAAATGTTCAATACTACTGGTACTTATATGACGTTGGTTCCTACAAGGTTAGCAATCATATTATACACAAACAAAACAATATCAGCATTTCCTATACATAATTGTGAATCCCTTTAATTTGGTCTCTTCACCGTTTCTCGTTGGCTTCAACGGGTTTTTTAAACTACGTTTACGAAATCCAATTAAGCCAGTTTAAGAGTTTGCCAAACGCAGGTCAAACAAGTTATTCGACTAATTTTATATCTGGTTAAACAGTACCCTATTTCTGTATTAAAACCAGATCAAGCAAATTCAATACTGAAAGTGAATTCAACGTGAATTCAATCCATAAAAAGTACATCGGATGTCGCATGAATATTATTAACAGGTGGTCCCTATAATCATGGTAATGCACTTTTTATCCACACGACTAATATAGGTATATTTCGGCATTACAATAATTAAGCATGTGAATTCAATTTTAAATGTTTTTCACACACAAAACCACGAACACACACACATACACCTCACTCACTCACTCACTCACTCTCACTCACTCACTCACTCACTCACTCACTCACTCTCACTCACTCACTCTTAAAGGTGCAACGAGAGATTTCAAATAACAGGTATCCCTAAAAATGTGAAAATTCTGATTTTTCCCCTGATGTAAAGCTTTCCATCAAAAATATCCCCATCTAAAAGGATTTAGCTGAGAAAAGTTTCTTTGGTGCAAAAATTGTGAAATTTCTAATTTCGTATAGGAGCAAATACGAAATTCGGCCTATGTTTTATATTGAAATATAAGCAAGTCAAAATCACATTTTTTCTCTCTTTTAAGATATTTCTCTAGCCAAATACACGGTAAGAGATCTATTGAGTGTCTAATCTATATGAAATTACTATTTTAACACAATATCTGGGTGCCTCAAAATCTCTCGTTGCACCTTTAAATCTTATCTCTCTCTCTCTCTCTTGCTCGCTCTCACGCGCACCATGCTCGCTCGCTCGCACGCACACACGCACCCCCCCACACACACACACACAAACATACAATACCACAGCTGACTAGTCCATCTAGAAGGACCCTCGTTCCCTCCTGTGTTCATCCCCCTGTGACCTAGCCACCGAACGAGGGTCCTTCTAGATGGACTACAGCTGACAAGTCTAAGGACATAAACATATTTATGACGTCATTATTAATATAAAGGCCTGCAATGAAGAAAGAAAGGTCAATATTTCCATATCATTTCCTGGCGAAGGTAAAACCCATGCATGGCTTTTCCTTGGACTAAATTAAAAACCATCTGTTCTTATGTCGAAGTACTGGAGTCAACTGCCACAGTTTTCTCATTAAGGTAAACAACAGGAAAAAATGAGACCTTTTCAAATCCTACGCAAAAAAGTTATTACGATTTTGAAGTGGGCGGACTCCGTATCATTCTTTGCTTTTGGCTTTGCCTTCAATTTGAAAATTATTCGACCTTTTCGTATGCAAAAGCACGGTCCAACTCTTGATTAATAATTGTTCATGAAAAAGGCAAATAAAATCCGTCTTGATGTAGAGAAAATGAGTTTAAACTGTTATTCGTAAGATGGCACGTAACTACATGAGTTGAGTATATCTGCGGAAGATAGCAGCGATAGAGAGATTACATTATTACATGATTACGTTTGCTATCTACCAAAGATAGCACAAATAGAAGAAACTTAGACGCGCTGATCTTCGTGCTTGCTCGTATGTGTTGACATCTAAATGTGGATGCCCAAAGTCCTCATTTTGTTTGAATGATCTTGACCTCTATACCCAATCTGTAACGTTTCATGCCGATATATCAATCCGTCTTGATATGAGAACTAAAAACGTTATTTTGTTTTGAAAGCCCATGGAGTACTTAGTAAAATTAATATTAGTCGATCAAAATGTGGGCACTTTTTCGCTCTTAACATCCAAACCAAACATCTTTTAGTTCTAAAATTTCCTAGGGTAAATGAGAAAATACTTGCTTTCTTCAGACATTTTGACCACTACCGATAAAATCCGGGGTTCTTGGGAGAAGGCCATTTATATCGATCGGGCCAGGGACCTTTAAAACGAGGCAAACTTTAAAGTGCTATCTACTTGAGATAGCACAAGTGAACGATAGGGTAATTTTTTACTTTTAACTTTATTATTATTATTATTATTAATTTGACGTGTTGAAAAAAGGCTGTTTGGGGTGACTTCATCTCACCATGGTGCAATTTTTCTCCAACAGAGTGCATTATGGAATTATTTTAAAGTATTCCCTGGTTTCCTGCCATTCTCTAAAGGTATTTTTAATGAACAAAGTACGCAAGATTTTCTTTAACATGATTTGTAACTGAACCAGCTACTTTAATATGCAATGACTGAAATCCGTGATACGTGAAGATTTATCTTTTTACCGCGTGTTTCCAACCTGTTCCCAGTGAACCAGAAACGCATTCCTCTTCAACCTATTCGATCATCATTCTCTTCATGATTTGCCACAGGATTTTCCATTCGACAACATGAACTGAACATCCATATGTTGCCATGGCAACGACCCAAAATATGACGTCATTGGAAATATGACCTTTTTCAAGTCAGTTAGTTGGGGACTCTAATTGATCCATCTCGGAGTCGCCAGTGTAAACACAAAGGTACAATTTCACGCCCATGGGAAAATTGTTTGAAAATTCATGAATATATATTTATATCTATATAGAATGAGAGATTGCGCTAAAAATAAAATATATGTTTTCTTATCTTAAAAGAACGGCCCCACCAAAATAACATTCAGCGCGAAACAAATATTATTTTTAATCAGTAATTGCTTTGCCTTTATGTCAAAGACAAACTCGAAAGTTATTGCGAAATGATTATGTAATGTTTGATGTTAAGTCATTTATAATTTTAAGGGAGAAAGTCGATACGTTTTGTTTCTATACATTCATCAATTGTAGTAATTTAAATCCTTCTCTTTCGCATGCCAATCTCTTTAATAATTGTGAATGGGCAAATGAAAGGACAAATCGCCGATAAGGAGGAAGGAGGCCCTCTATAATCATAATAGTTTTATTTACCATCAATTTTGAGTGGGTGTTTGACAACTACTTATCATGTCCGCAGGTGTTTTTATTCCCCAAATACACTTGTATCAGAACAAATGTGAAAAATCGATAAACTCAGGGCCATTCTCTCGGAACAAGCAAAGCACTGACATGCCTCCATACAATGACCATTTATAACTAAAATGAGAGAAAAAGAAGATTTTGCATAGCTGCCCACTGTTATGGAACTTGTAATGACGCTATAGATAGACCTTTTGCCTTCATAAGCTACAAGAGCTACTGAGGCAGCCCTTTATAACAATAACCCATACCTATTAGCGTATGCTGATAAGATTTGGATTATATAACCTCTTCACACCAAGCAGACCCTGGAATTCAACACATGCCAATTAACCTACCCACCGCGCTATTTATATCATGAGCAAGTTACTATACACATGAGCTATTATCATCCATGGCGCAGTTCAAAAGCTTCCATTCACCATTGTATTGACCAAATCCGTCCGCCTGTAGTTTCAGTATGATTTTATGATCCCCAGGACGTGCAATAGTCCCAAGCCTGTTGTAACATGTGCTCATCCCAAGGCTACTGAACAGAGGCCATGGTAGATTAGCATGCCTCACCATATAGTGATATGGTTGGTTTTTGTCTGTAACAAGTTTGTTGTTTTTTTTGTGGGCAATCATTTAGTGTTCCGGCCCCCAGAAAACAAAATGCAAAATGAGGTCCTTTCCACCCCCAGAACCAGAACGCCACTCACATTTATGTTGCTAAATAATATGCGACATCCTTGCAACGCGGCATTGGTGGTTCTTTGGGTGGAAGGCTTCAAATAGGAATTTTAATTACCATTGAAGCCGTCTATAACTTTACATAGAACCGACTTTTGGGGATTTTATGTACAGTGGTAAAATCTTTAAAGCATGTCGCTTTAAATTATGCAAAACGGTTTCAAGTTCACATCCGTTTCCTCATGCAAATCTATAGAGGGCGTCTTTCATTTCCTTTTCCGGCGACGATCCCTTGGCAAAACGCAACCAACATGATTTAAAGCTTTTTAGCAAACATTATATCTATTTATTTGAAACGCTCCAATCAGCAAAGCAGCTCTCACAGATGTTTTGGAAATTACTGTTCTTTCTCATAACATCGGATATTATCTAAATCAATATGGATGTAAATATTTATAATTAATGCTTGAGGATACAGACAGCGAACGGAACTGAAATAACACATTTTTTAACGTCAGTAAAATATTTAAACAGCTAAACCGAAAGTGAATGAACTTCTATTGAATCTGAATAATGCTGTCTTCAGCAAAATTGTTCTATCGAGGTGAGTAAGCTAAATTTTAGATACGTGTGTTGTAAAATATATTACTCAAACTGGAAAATATATTACAACCACCTTAAAAATATGCATTGATTTGAATTTGAAACTGCATTTTACAGGGTTTGTTGGCCGAATTGCTGCCAGCATTTTCCTGTAATTTTACAGCATTTTTTTTCCTGTAATTTTTTTTACTAATCGTATAGGTTGAAAAATCAATAGTGGTGTAATAACGTCCGATATATAATAATGTCAATAATCATTACAATTCGAATAAAAGTTCCATCAAATTCAATAAAATCTAATATTTTGCCAAATTAACCGCCCAAGTACTGTCCTTTCAAACAATCATTTTCTAAGCCTTATTTTACAGTTTTTTACTGTAATTGCGCTGTAAGGTTTTTTAACGGTTATAACAATAAAGACAGAGTTGATATAGTTTGGTGTCATGTTTTAATTTTAATCACATTTCCTCCAGTCATCCGTTTGGGGATTTTTTAATACTACAACTTTTCATAATACCAGAAAGATTAAGACAAAGACAAACCTAAATCGTAAAATTTTTGGAAGAGGTCTAATCAATCACCGGCATCCAGTTTTCACTTTGTATAAAGAGGAGAACTGTCATCCCTCGGCCATCACTTTAAAAAATCCATCACCTTGTTTTCATTTCATTGTTGATATAAATTTTATCCTTTTTAAAAATACTTTCCGTGCTTATCTATTAAATGGGTCACCTATCAACACACACCTATTTTTTCCATATTGTTGCGAGATAGTTGCAACCGAATTAATAATCTGAGATTACCAAAAGATCTTTGACTAGACATTTCCGGGCTATCGCGAATGGATTCATACAATAAATGTGTGTATGCGCGCGCAACCATTATCAGTGCTGGAAATTCCCCCCGTTAATACATCCCTTGCGCTTCGTGTCAATTTCTAATCACAAATCTTCAAAACAAGCTTGTCTTGCGAAATCCTCTTCTCCGCCCACACTTTTTACAGTCTGTCTTACATGTCCAAATTGTAAGCGAGTCGTATTCATATGAATATACTTTTCTAACAAAAACGGACAAATGTAACACATTTTCTTCAAATAATCACAATGAACCTTTGTTGTAAAATGCAACATAAATAAACCATCGTGTAACATCATGCGTCGTTTGTTATTTAAACAAGAAAACGAAATACATATCAGATATCAAGATAGTGAGGTAAATCGGACAGTTAATGTTCACATTGCAACATTGCAATATGTTTTGATGGAAATGTTCTGCTTTCAAATTCAAAACGCGCAGGTAATTCTTCACGTAAGATATAGAAAGGTCTTTTTAATTGGAGCAAAATCTAAACTTTTTTAAAGTAATGTTATTGCCTTTAAAAGGGTCAATTTGTGCACTAATTCATTCACTGATTGGATTTTTTAATAAATAAAATAAATAATGAATGAATTATTAAGATGTTCAACTTCCCCCTTTAAGATAATTATTTTCCCAATTTAACAAATAAATGTCCGTTCGTTGGACTTGTCTGTTACCAGAAATCGTCCTATTGGTATATCAGATAACTGATTAAGTGTCAAGTAATGGGGGACATGGAACCAATTAAATCATACGATTAAAATCAACGATGTTCTACCCAGATATTTCTGTGAGGGTATCAGTGTCCTTGAATCTAATTAATACTTAACCCAATATTGTGACACTTATATACAGAGAGTCCTTGTAGTAAAAATTTTAAAGATATCATAGATAAAAAAAAATCACTAATCTTGTTGCAAAATTTGTTGGATCATGATTGCGAGGCTGATTTATATATTTTTAAGTGATGCTTAGGATGAGGGTTGATGTGATGATGATTGAGATGATGATGACGGCGGCGGCGGCGCGGTGGCGGTGATGTTGTTGTGGGATAATGTGATGATAATAGAAAAAATGAAAATATAATTAAATAATAATCAACCAAGACGGACCAACAATATAAATTGCAGGCCCGTAAGCAGGGAAAACCGGTCTCAAACATTTTTATGATGAGATGTTTGAAAAGTCCAAAAAAAGGACAATTTTAGGAGGGTTAGGTTCCTCTTTTCCAACCAAAAAAAAAAGGTCCAATTTTCCAAGTACCGCACCCCCCCCCCAAAAAAAAAAAAATAATACTGGGTACGGCCCTGACATATGCACTTGTTTGAGAGAATATAATTCATACATATTTTAAAAAGTCAAATTCATTTTAAAAAAAATAAAGTAACAATAAATATCATAACCTTGGGTTTTTAAAACGTTTTTAGGAAGTAAATATATTGTTCACGTCTTTATAAAAAAAATGAAAACAAAAGTATCCCTACTCATATCATAAATGGGGCCACATTTTATTTTGTAGAAACTTGGAAGGGTTACGAAAATAATTAAGATTAAATAATTAAATAAATCATTTGAAAATTCATTATTTGACTTTTCATAAAACAAACCATTTAAAAGCTACTAAAGACACGGCGCTCATTCAGGCTCCCCCTACACGTGGGAATAAATTAATATAAACAAAATTAGTATAAGTACATAGGTACGTTTAAAATTCCGAGATAACAACCAACATTGATATCAAAATCACTATAAAAAAGTCATCTTACCTTATTTTTGGTATTCCTTTCAGCTCAAATTGGACCCCCTTGTCTTAAAATCCTTAAATCTCAGCGAATATCCACAGTAACAGAAAATATGGTACGATATGAATCCGTTTTAACCAGGTAGGGAGCACGTAAACCGGATGTTATGTTCGTACGCGTGGTGGTTTCGTATGGTTCAGAGATAGGAAATGTCTTCTTACAGCAAATCCCTCTTACAACTTCACTCAATCATTTTCAAATCTCAACGATCATTTACCGTGGGTGCCAGTTGTAAAGTAGGCAAGGGAAACCGCCCAAAAAAATCTCTAAGATGATTGTCCAAAAAAAAGACAGAAACATCGGGGTCACGGTTAAGGTGGTTTTGAATAAAAATTTAACATGCATTAGCTTGAATGAAACACGTATTTACGGTTCACTTTCAGTTATGATATTAATCAGTCTGTTAAATTGATGCTTTAAATTGCCAAAACAATTAAAAATTAATAAAATAATGTACTATTCATTTATTGAGATTTCATGTGGTATTAATTCAATTAATTAAAACAAACCAGATGATTTACTTGTATGTCAATGTCTTAAAAAATAAAATATTGTGTAGTTAAAAAGGAGGGAATGTCCTTTTTTTAAACTCGACGGATGTGCAAGTATTAAGTGAAATTTAATAAAATGTTATCGAGTTCTTTGTTAATTTAATAAACGTTTTGGAAACATAAAGGTGAATGATGAATAGTCAGCTTTTTGTCTTTGTTGAAGAGCAAATCCAGGTTTGAAAATATGTGACCATTTCTCGAGAAAGGACGGACCGGGATATGACAAAAAATATATGGAACACATTTATAGATTGAATTATTGTAAATTTTCGCGTGACAGTTTAAAAGGAACAAAGAACAAAGATCGGGCAGTATGAGATCGTGTATGTATTTGGAAATCCATGTTTGTTTACTCACACGTTCACTTTTTGATGGTTCATGAATTATGGTTGAAAAGGTTCCAATTTGTTTAAGAGTGTGAATACGTTTCATTCAGAAATCAAAAGCGTGTGGTATAGGGCGTCTCAATACTTGGTGTGAAACATTGACAGAAATCGTTTCTCCATTCATATGCAACGCACTGAGCAGACTTATGTGAGCACCTTTTAAAGAGGAATACCGATCCTCAGTCTCAACCCCATTGTTTTCCACACCATCAAAACTGAGATTTTGATACCATTCGATTTGTATTTTCTCTCTCATCTGACAAAATATTGTGACTGGATTCTTTCCATTATGGATGCGTACGGCTAAAAACATTGATTGGTAAATAGAGGCTATTGTAATACACATTACGCTCACATTAAAATGTTGTGTCGGATTCAATTGAAATTTGGAATTAAAGTATGCACAAACACAATATAAACATCATAAAAATACAAAAATAATGTTGTTGTATGGGTGGAGACCTGTAATTCTGCGATATTGCTACGCAACCACGGCCGAAGAGCTTGTGGAAAACAGAAAATATTAGTCAATATTCCAGAGACCGTTGTATTGAGTCCATCCACAATGCACCAGTTTTGGGAAATTTCACCTTCAATAATGTCCGTGACCCCGGCTAATATCGTATATATTATTAAATATAACAAACCTGAATTTTGCCACAAAGTATTAGTATAGTAGTACTTAGGTATAGGTACTTTTAGCAATGATCAAAAATGTCTTGTTGTTCTTTTAAGTTTAAAAAACTTTTGAACATTTTTTATCCCTAAGTACATGACATGTGTTTGTTGTTCATCCAATATAATCACATTGAACTGTATTATGGGATTGGTTTTCAAAACAAACCTCCGCCATAATCCAAGGTTAAAAATATACGGCAACATAGGTAAGATCGTTTTCGGCAGAGGTCTTTAACGTTGCATATAAAATATAAATAATTATATTAGAATTTTAACTGAAAAAACAAGTGCGTATATAGTTTATAGCCGAATTATCTAGTCTATAATCAATTTTATGAAATGCGTTAAACCTCCTGATTTTTAAGTCTAGAAACTGTTTGTGTTGTCGAAAGCATTACCTAAGAAAGTCATGTTTGCATAATACCGTGCGGATACATATCACCATCCATGATTTTTTTCTATTGATTTGGGGATCCCTGTCGGGGGATTCGTCAGTGGGATTCCACCTTTTCAAAGACGTTATCTTGTATCCGCCTCTATTTTGCGTAGTGGTGAGTGCTACAGGGAACTTTGGGGCCTCGCTGAGGACCCACACCCTTTTTTTCCGGGAAAAATAGATTAAATCAGTCTCTTTTGATCCGAATCAGGATCTGAGGGCAGTGGTGGGTGTGTGATCCCCAATTAAATTTGTCAGCAATTGCCTCTCGTACGACACCGGGACGTCGACAAATTTGTTGACTTGATGCATGGTAAAATTCGATATTAATGTAATTTTTTTTTATTATTATTTTAAAGGTGGACTGACCCGATCGACAACCTCGTCCCCCACTTTACCCCAAACAAAAACTTTAGATTTAGTTCAGAAGAAAGTCCCATATTCTCATTACCCAAGTGAAAGTAAAGACACAGAAGTGTATCCTTTTGATGTATGAACAAAAAGGTGTTCTACCACATTAATTAAAACACACACTATCACTATGGGTCAACTTAGTACAAAATTTTGCTTCTACTATCAAAAACGGCTGCTGGACCGATTTAACCTCAAAAATTTGGAAATCAGAAGTTTCGGTGATATGATTCCATCTGAGAGACATATGAAAAACTAGGGCATACCCGTATGCGTGGGCGATGTTGAATTACGACGATAAAATCTCATCCCATGTGCTTTCTCGCGAAATTCTTTTTGTTTGCTTTTCTTTTATGTAATGCCACCGTGATGAATATCAACCGTTCCTTACCCAATGTTTTAAGATCTTGTATTGAAAATCGTCAGCTAGCTTAAGGGGCTTTGCAGGCTTTAGTGACTGAGGGGTTCTTGAGTACTTCATATCGCGAAAATATATTAACATCATGACTGTTAAGGAAAGTGTAAATTGTATTAATAAAGACGAGGTCGAGTATCAATGCTCACGCCTTATATAAGTGTGTTCTATTCTCCACTAAAGGTTGACGGAATTTAAATTCTCACATCTGAATTAAACCAAAATGTTGACTGCTTTTAAATGTGTGCTATCTACCGAAGATAGCATTTATTTTAGATAAAACAACGCTCACGACTTTTAATGAATGTGAAAATTTATCAATTTCAGGTTAGTCGGTGCGGAAGTTCTGCACTTAAATCGCGTGCTATCTACCGTAGATAGCATTTATTTCTAGATGCCATTGTCAAATATGTATTAAGCAGGTGATGCTATTTCTTGTATTTATGTCTGTTGCTAGCTATCTACTGAAGATAACAGATATAAGTGCGCGTCTGTGTGTGTGTATGTGTTAATGTGTAAGAATTGGAATAAAATATCGTACATAGTTTTTCGTCGGAGGTATTTTAACCAAACAAGCTAAATGATTTGTCAAGTTCATTTTAAATGAAATGACTCTAGAGATCAACACTTTTGACAGTAAGTCTCCAACTTGAGATCATTTTTACCTCACAAAACGGGATCTTAAAAAGTTCCATTTCTAGTACTTTAAAGACGATTTAAGTCGATGAACCAAAAGCGGAATTTAAATTCTCACATCTTCATAAATTAAACCAAAACGTTGACTGCTTTTAGATGTGTGCTATCTACCGAAGATAGCATTTATTTTAGATAAAACAACGCTCACGATAGTTAATTAAAGTGTAGATTTGTTAATTATAGGTTAGTCGGTGCGGAAGTTCTGCACTTAAGTCGATGGAATTCATTAAATGTATTGATTTTTGATTTGGATGTGTGCTATCTACCGTAGATAGCATTTATTTCTAGATGCCATTGTCAAATATGTATTAAGCAGGTGATGTAATTTCTTATAATTGTGTCTGTTGCTAGCTATTGAAGAAAACAGATATATGTTCGTGTGTGTGTATGTGTGTGTGTATGGGTGTGTGTGTGTGTGTGTGTATAGTTTGTTTGCATGCTCGTTTTCCCCGTTATATGTAGCTTTAGAAATGTAATAGTTTTATTACCTTTATGGCGGATTGCATATCACTGAAAACATTAATTTGTCACGAAAAGGGTCTTATTAGACAAATAAAATTTGTCATGCAAATTATTTTTGATCATTCAAGAAAATAAAACTAAAATGTTCCCATAATGTTCAATTAACAACTATCAAATTGTCAAATTAATTTTTATCAACACAGATATTCTTATGACATAACATTTCACTTTTAAAATTGTATGATAAATTAGCGAATGACAAAATTGTCGTCGACTTGTCATTTTTAGTGCCTGACAACAAATAATGCATTCATAATTTGTCATTTTGATGGGACAGGACTAATTCAATAACACACTATAGTTCGTCATTTAATTTGTCATATACTCAAATTTACTGCACTAGAGCTGACAAAGAAATTACAAAAATTTGCCATTCATTAATTTTTCATGCAATTTTATAAAGCGAACATTTATAAATCATGGAAATATCTGTGATGAAAAAAAAAATTGAAATCCTACAAATAAATTAAACTTTATAGCGACATTTTCAGGTTGATTTCCTTGAATGATCAAAAATCAGTCTGCATGACTAATTTTAATTTGTCAAATAAGACCCTTTTCTTGACAAATTTTCAGTATATGTCAAATAATAAATGATCTTGCTTTTAAAATTTACATTGCGACATTGGATGTGCTAGTTTCTATTGGGAACATACCAGACCAAGAACTACGATTGTAGCATTGCTCGCCTGTATATACATTATTTTGACAATTTTCTTTCCTCGTATAAAATGATGGAAGGAAGAAAAGCGTGTGAGGCAAAAATCGCCAATTTTATGTATACAAGCGGTCCGTGTTTTGTTTGTATTACGTAATAAATCCAAGCTTTGGGCAATACATAATTGTCAATCGGATTTAACATTTTTATATAAGATTCATATTATAGTACATAAAAAGTCGGTTGGCCGATTTTTTTATTACCAAAATTATCCAATCGATCGATTGATCGATCAACTGATTGATGATTGATTGATTGACTGATCGATCGATCGATTGATTGATAAGAATCTCGGGTTTTCAATGTGGGTTTCAAATTAAGGGCCTTTTAGTCTTTAAGACTTTAGCCTTATACAATTGAAATAAATATTACCATTTCTTGGTAATTCCAACAGGGCGTGTACAACCGAAACTATTACAAATGATGTCATTGAATGATCGATACGCAACATTATCGGAAGTTGTTATCTATAGTAGCTCACTCAAAGGATGCGGCATTAATAAATGGGATAATTTCCGAATATCGTTACCATAGGTGTATTATGTTTCCTGCTCAGTTTGTGCAATTAACAACAGTATTTTTTTGTAAAATAGCTTTACGTCATTTCTAAGAAATAAAACAATTAACCAATGAATTAATGTAATTAATGTAATTAAAACTATAAATTATATTCATTGTCTATTTTAGACTATTTAAAGGATCTTAATATTTAAATCCAAAGAAAAACTTGTCTCACATACATTTGACATAAAAGCTATGTGCTATGTTTGCTTCTTTTTTTTTTTAATGAGCAAAGCGGAAAATCTTTGAAATTCTTTTTATGTGCTTTTGGACCTTTTTTGCCATTGCATACGGTTATGCGCGTGGGTATGTGCGACAAACCCTTTTTTGGGATGGAAGACCTAAATGTTTTCTTGAATTTATTTGCTGCATATCAGCATTCGTGGAATAATCAATTACGACACGTCGACTCAAATTTTCCCAAAAAATTCAATAAAAGAACTCAAACGACTTTACCTTAACATCACCTAAATATGTTGTAGAATTACTCAATTTGGCAACACAGGCAGCGATAGGTTTTCACCATCCACCTACGCACGAAGCGAGCTAAAAATAACTCAGCCGTCGAGGCAGGGAACGCCGCAATGGATTGGTGACGTCAATACATTCTGTGACGTCATATGTGAATACCTGACGTCCACTGGGTCCAACACTATCTCATCTGTGAGGCAAAGGTTCCGTATCAGCTGTATTTTCAATATGGTGTTTTGGGAGAGTATTATTTGTCACGGGAACGATATTAATACAAGTGGAAAACAGCTTGACAAAAATCGACCATTTAAAAATCTCCTTTGGAAACGTAGGGAGAAAGAGCGTTGAGCGCCAAATGGTAATTTGATGATATTGCATGGTATTAGCGGGAAATAGTAACGGTATTCACTAAGGTCGACCCCAGATGTATAATAAACGTCTACGTAAATGATAAATAGATTAATTGACAGAGAAAACAAGTAAGCTAAGTTAATAAACAAATACACAAAATATACAAATATACAAAATAATACACAAAATAAATAAATACACAAATGAATAAAAAATAAACACATAAATAACTAAATTAATACACCAAGAAACTAATAAACAAACAAATAAATACATTAGAAATATATAAATAAACAAAATTAAGAGCATTATTAAAGTAAAACATAATTGGCATTGATTTAAAGGTGCAACAAGAGATTTTGGGACACCCATATATTGTGTCATATGTAGTGATTTCATATAGATAAGACCCCCAATAGATTTCTTACCTTGTCTTTGCCTACAGAAAGGCCTTGAAAGTGAAAACAAAAAGGCGAATTTCATAAATTGCTTAATTTCAATATAAAACATAGGCTGAATTTACTATTTGCTCGTAGAGTAAATTAGAAATTTCACAATTTTGGTACCAAAGGAATAGAAAGCTTCACAGTAGTGGAAAAATTTGTTATTTGAAATCTCTCATTGCACCTTTAAGATCAATTGCTTAATTAATGTTATGTAACAGAGTAACAGAACAGGTGAGCCATGACATATTTTAAACACAGAAAACAAGAGCCAAATGGTTTGAAAACTACAATTCACTGAGAATATTAATTAGTCAAAAAAGTGCCTTATTTGACTAATTAAAAATCAGTCATGCAAATCAGTTATTTTATCATTCATATTACTTCAATGCTGGAAACATGTTTGCTATGCTGGAAGATAACCTCCCCATATTTTAAACTAGTTTTCATGATTACAAAATATTTTCATTACCTCTAAATTTACACATTTAAAATGACAAATTAATGACTGACGAATTTTAATTTGTCAATTGACAAATTAATTGACTAATTAAAGACGACTTTAGACTCACCAAATGACTAGAATTAGTTTGTCAAGCACAAAAATTACAAATTTAAGTACACATTGGTCATCTGCTAATTAGTCATTTGACGAATTTTGTAATTAAAAAGTCCAAAATTTCAAGTTGTATAAATATTTGCAATTATGAAATATAATCCGAAAATCTTTAAAAAACATTCTTTTTAATTCAAACCACTTGTGGATTATAAAAAAAATAATGTGCATGACTAATATTTAATTAGTCAAATAAGACACTTTTTTGACTAATAATTTTCTCAGTGAAGTAGTTCAAGCTCAACATCTAAAGCGGCTTACCGTTAGATTCAAAGAAGGCTAGCTGGGTGGTTTCGGTCTTTATATTCTTTTGCACTTGTTTTTGTCAATTTTTATTCTTTTACTTTCTTTTCTTTCTACTCGGCCAACATATTGCAGAGAAGGGTATAGTCATATTTTTTTCTAATGCGAAATATGTCATCCCCCGATTTAAATTTATAAAGTTTTCATCTTGATTGAATGATGTTGACATTGAATCTAATAAACATCTGTAATGAAGTTTCATTCTGTAATCCGTTTCGATGTGTGCTCTCAAAAAATTGACCAATGTTTTATCAATGACAATTAAATTCAACCTTGCATTTACGTAGGATAGAATGCATAATGTAACACTCAAACACGTTTTCTCACATTTGGAGATGCGCAAGTGTTCCCAAATGAGCTTCATAAACACACCATAATCGTGAGTAAACATGTCGTTATTTTCTCTGGAACCGGTGCATGTGACAGGAGATATAGTCCTCCGGACAGTCCATCTGCAACGATGAAGAATAGGGCACTCGATTCAGTTGACTCTTCACTCAACATATATATTTGCGGAGCCATCATCAGGACTTTGGATCGGGGGGACTATATCTCCTTTTACACCATTTTAGTATCTTATAATATTATTTTCAACTGTCGTGAATGGGCAAATATCAGAGTTTTTCGCGACATATTTTTCTGCTATTACGGAAATCATTATGCACGAAATTTGCATATATTTACTACTTCTTAATGTCGAGGGAAGGGGCTAACAAAATACTTAAAATTGCGAATATAGTGTACTTCATTTTCCATATAACTAACTACGAGGGATTTACCAAGGAATAAAAATCATACGAATTTATTTTGGCCTTTTGTCAAATATCATATAGTTTTCCTGTTGCTTTCTAAACAAGGAGTTTCCTAGTTCCGTGATTTATGATCTCATTTTTCACTTTCTGTTATGAATTTCGAGTTTCCGTCTTTTGGTGTTTGTTTTGTCGCTTTTGTTCTGTATGTGTTTATATTTATTTACTACTATTATTTTGTGCCTTATTTTTTTTTGGTCTTTTATACTTTGTGTGCAGCAATCTACTGACAATTCCTTTATATTTTACATATACTTTAAAAAATACAATGAAAATGCTGTAATTTTTTTTATAGCACACTTCAAAGTTTCACTGTAACAGTGGAAAATTAAGATTTTTTTACAGTTTGCATGAATCCTGTTTCCATATACCTATACACATATTCCTCACTTTTCTGACAGCAGCTGATCAACAAGTCATGGATATATTTGAACATTTCAACCTGTAGATTTTATATTTTATACGCAGAGGTAGGTGTTGCAAAAAGTTAACATTATACACGTTAAAAACATGCGTTAACGTTCATATTAAAGTAAAAGCATTGCGCCACGCGGTCCGTGAATTCAAAATGAAATCAAAAGTTCCTGAAACAATTTTAATTTCAAAAATCCAAACAATCATAAAATTCTAAACAAGGTATATGAGAGTTGCCTCTCCTCTAAACGGCGATGTTGATCAGACAATATGAATATTTTTAACAATAATTACGTGATCTGTATAATTAAGGTGGCTCCGACCAAGCACTTTGTTTAGTTCATTATGCAAATTAGCTCATTAGTATTAGTTCATTATGCAAATTAGCCCATTAGTATTCATTAGCATTCAGATATCTGGACACACAACTATACAGCAGAAGTCACCAGGGTCTACCACATTGCCAGGTTTTGTTGCGATTTGCCAGTACATGATTTGTTAATTAGCTCATTAATATGCAGATATCTTGTCGCAAAAATATACACCACCAGAAGCATCAGACCACCCCTACTAAGTTATGGTAGTTGCGTTTAGTCGGTAGAGTGAAAAATCACAGACAAACTTAGAGACAAACATAGGCCCTATACTGATAAACACATACAGATATTATATCCATCGTGATGGCATAAGCTATACTAATTGTGTGTGTGTGTGTGGGGGGGGGGAGCAAAAAATCCCATGACTAAATTATTTGACCCCTTTTTACGCCAAATTTTCACACTAAAGTTGAGAAGCAGCGCTCTTTACAGTGCCCAGCTAGCGCATTTTTTATGCCTTTTAGGTTTTTTCACCGAACTTATACGCTGTAGGGCTGAAGTTCACGATATCCGTGCCCTACGATATTGTAATCATTATCGTCGTTGTCCAATACACTCCTTTGAAAATTTAATTAAATCCACTGAATGGAATCTGGGTCGTTGGTCTACAATTTGTTTTCATATCTCGGTATCATACCTAAAGCGGCGATATTTTTGAAAGCGATACTTTATAGGCCAAGGAAGGGTGTGACAAATGTGTAAATAGTACGACTGATATTTATATTAATTAAAATGTCTACCTTTAAAATGCCAACGCAATATTTTTTATCGCAATATTTGTATTGCATGAGAAATGCCATGCCCCCTTGTATTCTCGTCCAATTCCTCATTGCTCATTGCCCCAGTTTTGATAAAGTGGACTTTGCTATCTTCCGTAGATAGCAATTGTTATATGCTACAAAGGTTAAACGACGGTCATTTATTTCAAGCTGTTGTCTTTTTGCATATGGTTTAATTAATTCGTTATACCACTTTATAAATGTAAAACTGAGTTGGTGGTAGTTTTTGAGGACCTATTCAAACGGTGTAACGTGACTTAAAGTGACAGGAGGAGATTTTTTAGGATATGAATTTCTCTCAAACACTGGATCGGTTGTAGATCACCTATACCGAGAACGTTCGGAAGGTTTATTGGACAAACAGGTGCAAATGAAAACCGCAAACCTTGTTTTGAACTTGTCTGCTATCGTAATCGTTCCCCATAGAAAACCATGCTTTGACTTTCTGTCGTGCACGACAGAAACTACTAAATCATCATCTTATTACTTAAAGACGGCGTATTCGGCTTATTCACTTCGTGATCTAATACATTGGTAAGCATTCCAAATATGTAAAAAACCTAGGTTCGAGAAAAAATTGGGGGCGCTTCTTTCTGAAAATCTCCTCATGTCTCTTTAACTTATAAAACTATAACACTTCTACTCCAGGGGCTCTGCTTCTACCCTAAGGTCCACAATGCCTGTACTATTATAGCTAGATTTTTTGGCCACCCCGTTGCCAGTTGCCACGATTGTGGGCCATGCAGGTTTACTATAAATAAAAGACTTAACATGCTTAACAAGCTCAATTTTATCATCTTCTAAAGGTTCCACTGAGACGTGTTCACTATGCCCTACGAAAATTTAAAAAGTAACCTTCTGATAATTACTGTAATCGATTTTTGTTCAGTTATGTGGATAATTTCTTGAGAATGACTATATTAGTGTAGGGATTAGTGTACACCTAAAACAACATTTTGTTATTTTGTCTTAGGCTACTCAAATCTATCATATCGTAAATATCTGTATCTTCACTTGGTAGGAGCGGCGGTTTCTCCATCACGTACGATCGAAATCATAGCACAAATGAAAATCTCGCGGGAAATCTTACAACCCAAACCAGACTTCGTAGCTATTTTAACAGTAAATCCCTCGCAGCTATCATGTACTTGTTTACACGTATTCGACGTAATGAGTCAATTTCGAATGGAAATTGGCGCTTATTCAGCGCCCGCTGTGCTGATTTGCCATGTAAATGATCCATTTAGATGTTTTAATTGGTTCAAGTCGGACCTAAGACGTTGCGACCTCCTTCTGAGGGCCAGGGCTGATACAAGGCCGTGTTTGTATTTTAGGCACTTGAGAGTTTTAACTTATCTGGCACGTGCCACTTGCGAATTTCTGACGTACACACAAGAATATTTGATTTTGACTTGTGCTTAACTGAATTATCTCGGTTCTTAATATATTATTTATTAAAATTAACTATGTGGGTAGTTATTATTCATGTATTTGATGGCTTGGCTACTATTATTTTACTTTTCATTTTACCCCAAATCTACCAAAGTGCTAAATTTTTGTGGACACACTTTAAAAAATTGTACATTTTACAGTATTATACCACCAGCTATTTTGCCAACAAAATACCGTAAAAATTACAGTATATACTGTACAAAAGAACTCGGTCAAAACACTTGAAAATGTATGTGTTTGGTGAGTTATTATAGAGTTTAGGAATATTAAAGAATAAAAAAGCACTGACGATCAACCCAAGTTAGTACTAAGCCTTCCACCAATGTATACGTTCTTTCTACGTTATGTAATAAAAATAAACAACCAAAACCTGTAAAAATCTATGAAAAAACGCTCCCGACCGGGTTCGAACCCGCGACCTTCTGCGTACCAGACAGACGTTTGTACCTCTGAATACGGAACAAGATTTAATCCGTTAATCCGTTAGCTCGGATGTTGCACCACCCCATTATACCCCAGAACTCTAAGTGGTGTGGCCCAATTTTCTTTATTAAAATGAGCGCAAAAGATAACCTTACGAAGCCGTTTGCCATTTGAGCGTTTTTGGCGATAGATGAAATCTCTATAGGGAGGGAGTGCAACGCCCTCACCGTCAGATTTGTTACAGTGAAATTCTTGAGTTTGTTGAGGCATTGGTTCTCGTTTAAGAGCAAAAGAAAATCGTGTTTTAACATCACTTCCAGAAATCATGGACAATTGTATTAAACAAAATTATATAATTTTCCCTTTTTAATATCGATCCATTTGATATTTCAACTATAAGACCAAATTTTATCATGTGATGAATACATGATGATACAGAGATACAATGTATGACAACTTCAAAGTCCAATAATAACTAATTCGTAAACATCACACGCACGTGGAGTAAAGTAGTTCCAGTTGAACTATAATCTGTGTCTATTTTTGGATATTAATTATTATGTAATTAAGCTATAGGTCAAAATCCATGGCATGGAGGTATGAGTTTGAACTAGGGCTCATATCCGCAAGACTTTTCTAACACCCAAATAAGTTTAATTATTTTCACACATCGGAGAATGTGCTTAAAATCCCATACTGCTCCTATCCCAAACAGTATCCCAAACACAAATTTTATACAAGAATTGAAAGGTCTTGTGATTTTTAGAATTCGTAAACGTCTGCTAATAAATGTTCAAGGTCTCACAGTGGAGGGAAAAATTTAAAATGCGCCTATTCTTTTCAAAACGGTTTAAAAATCTAATCTTAATGTATATTTACCAGAAATATGTTGACTGCGATGTATATAACACTTGGATCATAAAGGGCTAAAGAGTCGCCCACATGGTCTATGGGGAATCGGTAATCTCAGCTTTATTTCTAAAAGACTTTCTGAAGTGTCATTGGCAGAGTCAAGAAGCATTTTCTGTTTCGGTATGACCAGATAAAGGGTTGCATGAATCACAACATGCCCTTTATTTTCAGGAATTAGAATCTAGTTCGAGGATTGAGCACGAGTAACAATTTTGTAAACCACTCCCCTCCCCCAAGAGCTAAAAAAAAAACATTCTTAATGAAAGAGAAACGCATGATTTTAACAAAATCCCAAATGCAAATGTCAGAGGATGCTCTTCTGCCCATCTTGTGAGAAAATGATAGAAATCAATCATGGCATACCAAACACGAACTCTTGAAGGAAAAAGGTCAATAAAAAGTTGCGTAAATAGCTTGCTCAATGTTGATTTGATCATGGCGTAAAAGGTACAATGTTAACCCTTTCTTGGGTTGGCTTGACGACGGGTAGCTATTTGTTTGTTGTAGGCAGTGAAATAGAAGTCCTCAACCGATTGGGTTGTTTCCCAAATGTTTAAATTTAATTTGCATTTCGTTTGTCATCTTTGCCATATAAGAGGTCTGCAATTATCTTAAGATTTACCAAGAATGCATCTTGTTTTAGTTAAAACATCCTTTGAAAAAGGAGGGAACCTTTTGTTTAGGGTAAGTTAGTAATTACAGTCACCCTGCCTTGCAGAATCACTCCAACCAGTACATTGGAGCAATGCTATTTACGGCCACTTTTTTTATTGACACTCATTTTCAAATGAGGTTGTGTTGGACATGCGTGATTGGGATTTCTACATTTCACAAGATGGGCAGAACAGCGCATCCTGTTGTCATTTGCATTTGGGATTTTTGTTGGTTTTGGAAATCCGCGTCGTCCTATTTCATAAGTAGTCATAATGTTAGGGGGGAACTTAAGACTTGTGATACCTGTATTTCTTATAAAAAAAAGTCATTTATTTTGCTTTTTAACATGGAAAAACCAACACTAACAACAAAATCATATTCAAGGACATTTTGATAACTGATGCAAATGGCATTACTCTGGCCACCAATGGCAGCCATTTTTAATTAAAAAAAAAAAACACTAAATTCCTGACAAATATCTTTAGTAATGTGCTTGTGTCAAAATTTTTATGTTTTGGGGGGGAGTACCTCTATTGGTTGACTCATGTTTCAGTTTGTAACCGTGACAGGGAGGACTAGTTCATTGTTAGAACACTAGCACTGTCACCTTGGAGCCTACTTTTATCTGTTTACGAAGCCACTTCCTGATATTCATCTCCTCTGTGAAGGTTACTTAGCATTGTGAAATTCACCTTGTGCAGTATATCATACTAAAAGAAAAAAATCCCCAAAACTAAAAATGAAATGTTAACAGTCCTAAATTTTATGTCTCCATCGCCCATTGCTTAGGAAAATAAACTCACACCAAACAGAACAAGTAATTACAATAAAATTTTATTATGTACCATGTTCTCACACTCTCTACCTTCAATATATGGATATCAAGATCATCATTTTTGCAAATATTATCAAAAATATACATACCCAAATGTATAAAACATCTGTGCCATTAAAGAGTAAATTCATAAGTGTGGATTCCAACTACAAAATCATGTCTGAATTCAGTAATTAACAGATCATCATTATTCATAATATTTAAATAGAACTACTGATGATGTAACGTCACGGGCGGATCAGGGTTTTTTTTTTTTGGGGGGGTTGAGCGCCCCCCCTGTTAAGTTGCCAAACCTTGGTAAAATCGTCAATTTTTTACATAACTACTTCAGCCCCCGGGTAATTTGTCATTTCAGGGGTGGGATCGACCCTGTAAATGGTCATAAGGATGGAGGGAAAAATCACTGCAAACAAAAACCCCTTAGGATATTCATTATCATTGGGGGTGGTCTCAAAACATACCTATGCAAGCGACATGTCTCAAACAACAGTGTAGCTTTGTGCTGAACAAGTTGCAATAACTCAGAGTACAGCTCAAGGCACAAATCAGTTTGGCACGTATTCCAACAAGTCGTATAGCAACTGTTCAGTTAAATGAAGTGTATCTCTGAAAATAGTGAGGTTGATAGGAATAATTTTTGACTACGGTATTTAAAAGCACAAAGTTGTCAGAGATACCAAAAGAAATTAACGATCTGTACGAGCAAAACATATCTAAATTACTTGAAAAAAAAACCTTTTTCATCATTTTAACTGATTCTTATCCACTCACTTCTTCAAAGTAAATAATGTTATTTTAAAACCATTGTTAAAATCTTTGGAATAAGGGCCATATGGGTTGGACAGAGGTCGGGATAGGTGCACGGCACGTTAGAAATGTAAAATGCAAATACAAATAGAAAAAGACCTCATTTTAATGACCCTTATCTGGTAGACCCATTAGACGGTCAATAGAGGACAGCTAATGGCTTATTAATGTTAGGTGTCTCGGTGCCCTTATGACTTTCAAATTATGCTAGTTGTACCACCGTAGTGCAGTGTGTAAGGTCAACATGTTGTGCTCCACAGGTGTGGAAAGTGGAGGATGGGGGATACATGTCTCCCTAAATATTGGCCCCATCTCCTTATTCCCCCTAACCGTGTGTGAAATCACTGTGCCGGCCAACCCAAAAAAGATTGATGCTTTTGTTGCATGTGTGCACGTGGGCAAGCACTTTCCCTGCCTAGCTCATTCCACCCAGGGGTGAAACTGAAAACTGAATATATTACTGGCCTATTACGTACCAAGCAACTTGTCGGAAAAGTAACCAGCCAGCATGTGTGTAGCTTGCCAGTCTTCCAATAAGGGAATTTCACAGATCAGTGAATGGAAAGCAATGGACCCCATTAAAGGGGTGAAGCATTAACATCCATCTTTTCTATCGGATTTTTTACAAGACTTTCCAAGGGGCGACTATTCCCCCTACCTCAATGATTTGCCCTTGAGCCTAAGGATATATGTTTGGAGAGCAGGCAGGGCAGTAATTCTTTCCTCACTTCTTTCCTCACTTTAACACTGCTAAGGTCTTGGGTTCAATCCATGGGGTCGGGCAAGAGACATTGCATGTAATTGGTTTCCAATTTCCAAGCTGTTCTCATAGATTTCTCCTGCTCCTAACAATGGGATTCCTCTCCTTTTTGTATTGATTATAACATACGGTGGTCATGGTAATAATAATGGAATAATTGTAAAGGCCAAAAAAAACAAGTTTCCTCTCCAGCAAGAAATGTTAAACATGCTAGCGAAATCGCTTTTTAAAATTTATTTTAGAGACAATGCTAATGCAAATGCAGGAATTAAAAAAAAAGTATTGCATTTTTGCGGCACCTATTTTTCCATATGTTCGGCCGCCAACAGCAGCCAAAATTTTCATTTTTTTTTCAAGTGAGCAAAAACCTAAAAATGATTTATAAATGCGCTAAAGACCAATTTTAAACACAAAAGGGCGCTGCAGTTGCAGTCTTCTGAGACAAACTTTTTTTTTTCTTGGCTATAATGGTTTAATTGTGAAGAGCGCTTGTAGCAGTGCGTATATAAATGCCCAATATCTTCTAAGGTGAAAATATGGATGATTTCCTTTGGGAGGAAATATAACACTTTGCTACAAGCACTTTGTTGATGTGTGTGTGGTGGGTGTGCATGGTGTGGAATGTGCACCAAAATGTGCGTCCCATGTTACTTTGCAAAATAGTTAGCACACATTTTACACCAATGTGATAAAATGAAACAGTAAGGGCTATAGACACTGCATTACAAAATGTCACCCAAAAATGTTCTAGCTTGTACAATAATTGTTGAAAACTGAATGCCACAAAATATACCTCAATGCAAAGGCTATTCAACTTCTTAAAAATAGTGGTTGAATTATATTCACAATGCAAATAGTTTTCGACGTAATACATAAGTAGCTGAACCTGTCGATGAAGAATCTGTTACAAAATAACTTGAAAAAAATATGTGCAGCTTGTGCTTTCATAAAATTAACATAAGAAAATAAAATAACAACTTGTGTACTACAGAAGCAATTTCAATTGGCTAAATACATGATTTAGGAGTGAATTTTCATTCCATGACTTCTCTGAGAATTCATATCAGGATGAATGGTACACTTGATCACCTATTACTGTATGCCTATTGTTACTGCAGTGGTTTTTACTTTTGCATATAACAAGAACAAACAAAGAATATAACAGAGATATCAAATCGCTATTTAAGGGGTTGTAAAAAATGTATAAGGGGTTGCGACTAGTTTGTTTTCAGTGCACCTTCGATAGCCAACGTAAAGGCGGACTCAGAAATTTACCAGGATGGAACCCTCAATTTTAACAACATCGGTTTTCTGGATATACCTAATGCTTGTTCACATACGAACCACTGTGGGAACTAGCGAAAGCTCCAAATTCGATGTCCTAATATTGAAAATTGCAACTTTGTTCTAATATAAATTCTTGATCCAAAAACGTTTGTTATACAAAGTGATCTTATGGGACTTGTGTACTCTACATAAATGTCACTGAATTCAACACACAAAAAATATGATTCATTTCCCAACTTTGGCATTGAGCATTTTAGGTGACTACTCTTAGTTTAGTTGATACTTTTGACTATACACAAAAATATTTTATTTAAAATCTATGAGTCAGAGCCTTTAAGAAAAACTAAGAGTCGCACTGATATAATCAAATTGACTTCCAATAGCAGGCAGGACTCAAGCTTTTATGATCACATTTGTTTGTGTTTGTGGGTGTGTGTGTGTAAGTGAGGGTGTGGGTGGGGTGTGTGTGTAAACATACTCATTCTCTTAGAGTATCCACAGTCATTGGTAATAGCTTGTGGTGTTGTCAGGTTTTATTCAACTGAGTTGCTGATCCGGGGCCACGTGTATCCATGATACGGGACGCTATAAATAGACGTTTTTTTAAGGCTGGGGCTGATTGGGAACAGTCGGGTTTTCACCCTATCTTATTCGACACGACTGCGATGTACATGTAAGTTGCAGGGTGTGACTCTCGTGTTTAACGGGGGAACCCCGGCTATAACGTCCTCCATTTGCTATCCATGTGCCAATTCCAAGTGAACCATGGAGGAGGAGCGGTATTAGGTATTTAACAATGATGGTATCCAGATCAAATCCAGAATGCTGATAGTACCCAAATAATCCAGCAATGACCCCACCGAGGATTCGAACCCGGGAATTGTTGGTAAATTGCGCCACAGGCAGCACACTAACCACTAGGCCTAGCTCTCCCAATCTCTGAAACATTAATTTGAAAGCTTTTAAAAAAAGGAGGAAAATATTTTGGACAATAATCTATTTTCAGAATGCAAAGGTTGAAAAGTAAGTCATTTCACAAGCGTTAAGCATACCATGCTGTGCATCAAAGCTGATTGATAGTTGAATTTAAATGACTTTCTTGTTACAGTTACTCTAAAATTGAAATCAAGAAACAATGATTCACATGTCCGATTTGTTGCTGGTAATAAAAACTCATAATGATTTGCTATTCGGATTTGCATTAAGAGAATGACACCCCGTTAAAGCATAACAGCACATTTTTGAAGAGACCCCCAATTTTCAAAATTTGAAATTTTTGCACAGTTGTGTTGGTAATAGTTACAAACTATACATGTTGATGGCAATGCTCAAAAGTGAGTTTTAATTGTCATTAAAGAAGCAATTTTGTGTAAGAATCGGGATCCCTGATGTAATTAATGGGGAAATGGAAAATTTTGTCTAATTGTGAACAATAGAGCCACCTTCTGAAAATGAACTCTAAACTTGACTTACTTGCACCAACGGAACAATGGTAATGATCATAGATATGTAAATGGTTGATATTTCCTGGCTACATCATATTGGAAGGATCTTTCCAGCAGCCAATGAATTAGCGGTACGATATTATTATCATAATTCACACAATCCTTCTTTTCGCGGGATACATACACATGTTTGAACTTTACCATTCCTACATGTGAATGTAAAGTTACTAGCAGTTTACCAATTGCAAATTTTGCAAAAATCCCAAATTGTTTGGAAAATTGGGGGGTCACTTTTAAAAAATGTGTGTGATGTTTTAATGATCATCATAAGTACATGTTACTCTTGTGTAGCGAATTAAATTTTTCAACAATTCGTCATTATCAAAAAAAAAATTTCAAACGCTTTATAACCAATTTTGAAAAAAAATGCTTTCAAAATTCACGTTTATGTGAGGTCCCACACAAGAATGTGATCAGTGGAAAGGAAGTCCTGCCTCCATAGAGGATTTGTTTTCAATATATCAACACAAGCTGTTGACCACACGCAAAGTTGTGACTCTCTGTAAACGGGAACCACGGCTTAACGTCCCCTCCATTTGATATCCATTTGCCCAATTCCAAGTGAACCATGGAGGAGAGCGGTATTCTGTATTTAATCAATAGCTGGTATACAGATCAAATCCAGAATTGATAGTACCCAAATAAATCCCAGCAAGTGACCCCACCGGGATTCAAACCCGGGAATTTTTTGGTAAATTTGCGCCACAGGCAAGCACCCTAACCTCTAGGCCATGCTCTCCCACATCCTCATGAAACATTAATTTGAAAGGCTTTTAAAAATGAGGTAATATTTTTGGAAATTAATCTATTTTCAGAATGCAAAGGTTGAAAATGTAATTCCTTCTCACAAGAGTTAAGCATACCATGCTGTGCATCAAAGCTGATAGTTGACATTAAATGACTTTCTTGTTACAAGTTACTAAATTGAAATCAAGAAAACAATGTCCAAATGTCCGATTTGTGCTGGTACTAAAACTCATAATTGATTATTGCTATTCTGATTTGCATTAAGAATGACACCGGTTAAAGCAATAACAGCACATTTTTGAAGAGCACCCCCAATTTTCAAAATTTGAAATTTTTGCACAGTTGTGTTGGTTAATAGTCTAGCAAACTATACCTGTGAATGGCAATGCTCAAAAGTGCGTAATTTGTCATAAAAGAAGCAATTTTGTGATAAGAATCGGGATCCCTGATTGTAACCAATTTTTAAAAAAATGCTTTCAAAATTCACGTCTTTATGTGAGGTCCACACAAGAATGTGATCAGTGGAAAGGAAGTCCTGCCTCATAGAGGATTTTTTTTTAATATCACACAGCTGTTTGACCCCACGCAAATTGTCTCTTTAGTTTTAAAAACAATTTTAAGCAGTTGCGCCACAATTTTGACAACTGATATAAGTAGGGACATGCAAGAGCTATACCGCTGCAAAAAACAGAAAAATCAAATGCGAGAATCTTGCCATATAAGCCTACAAAGGTCAATATTTGTATGTTATGGCGTTCTCTATATGCCCATTCTCCATAGAGAGACATGTTTTAAGTAGATTACATATAAATATCTATTGCCCACAATGAAATTTAACCAGATGACGTTCGTGCGTTAGGGGAAAAAAAATATCTATTAATAGTTGTCAAAAGTGTGTTGCGACATTGATATATTTTGGTTTTATTCTAGTTGTGTCATCATCTAAAGAGGAATTCTTTCAAACGATGTGATCGTGCTACTCTTAGTTTCTTGAAAAAATGCACTCACAGATGCACACCAAAGCACTCTCGTTGAAACCCGATTAATGTAATGGAGTAAAATCTATATTATTTTTTATAGATTCTGTGAAAACGGTTCTAACGCATGCAAGTTAAAAATATAGTAAATCACAACAACAAAAAAATTCTGTAAGCCATAAATGGCTTAGTTGTACTCAGGCTCATAACTTCATTGTTTACATTTTCAGCTTATTGCCACTTGCTTACCAATAAAAGGGACTTAAAGGTGTATTTTATAATCACAAGCACCACATTTTTGTTTTCTGTTCACTAGATATGCACGAAGAAAAGTGTTATTTAAAAAATGTAGTTAATTCTGATGTGCATTTTGGTGTTATGGTTGACATTCCACCATGATGATAATCTTATACATAGACCTGACAAATTGTAAAAGAAATAAGACATTTGTTAGTTTTCTGTAGTGTGTATCTGGTAACCTGCCTAAACTCAATGGGGCTCTCCATTTGAAACCTGCACTCCCACTGAGAGCTTCAGGTAAAGTCCTTCCATAGGGAGTGTATGGATCTAGACCCCCTGTGGAAGACACTGATTACACGACCAATTTCATGGTAGTTACCATTGTAGTACAACAGGGTAGACAATGATTACCTACCCACTAGAAGTACACTTGCCAGCCAGGATTCCATGTATTTTTGACCACATAGATGGATAGCGCACATACAAGTGGGCTTGTCTGCACTGTCGCGGAGTAGCTACGTGCTTACACCGGCTCTTAATGGAGACAACATGTTCATGGCCAAATTGTTTTTTGTTTTTTAAATATACATATTTGGTATATATCCATTTTATTAAACATGTGCGAATATGTTTTTTTATGATGATCAATTAAAATTCCATGATGATTTTCCCCAAAAAATTATCAAAAAATGCTAAACGAGTTGCTACGTGCTTACACCGGCTCTTAATGGAGATGACATTTCTCATGGCAAATTTATCTTTTTTTCATATATCTATATATTTGGTATATATTTGCATTTTAGTAAACATGTGCCAAATATGTTTTTTATGATGCCCAATAAAATTCCCATAATGATTTTCCTCAAAATGATCAAAAAATGATAAACAGAGACCAAGTGTATAGTGCCCTCTCATTTCTGTCCACTCTCAAAATGGTGTTGTAGTAAAAGCGGGGGTAGCTACTACGGTACTGTCTACACCATTCTACCTTCTCTCCACCTCATGCACAACCTTCCGTGGCCACATCACCTCTTACTTACAGGGTAACCCCTTAGTAGCCACATCACGTTATACCTCATAACTGTGATACTTTGCAATTCCCTATCTTGCAGCTACTGCCCCCCCCCTTGGGCTAATGCCTTAAACTAGCCCTATGTGTGTACTCTGTAGTACCTGCTGTGGTAGACACATAGTAGGATGCCTGTGTATAGCCTACACGTGACCCTGTTATTATTTATGAAAATGGACATGTAAGTGTTAATACATGGCGGACCCCGTATAGGAATCCAAATGGAATATCCCAAAGAATACTTCATTTGAAAGCCCCTTCCACAGGGGGAATAGGAACTTTCAAAAAGAAACAGCCAAGTGTTGTCTGGCCTCTTAAGAGACCACACCTACTAACACCCCCATACAAAAAATAAATGCCATTCATTTTTGAGGGTAACATTAGAGTGTATAATAAAACAAATACTTTTCATACTTTACAAGTTATAATGATTTCAAAATTAAAAAATACATAAATGCACAGAGATCATATTAGGTAAATAGCTTGATGGAGGGATAAATTTAGATTTGGTGTAAATTCATAATGTCATACCTGGAGCAGGCCCTGGAAGGGGCAATCGGGATTTGACTTTGGGTATACAGGCCGCTGTCTTGAGTCGGGGGACATCAACCCATTTAAGATATCGTTTTAAGGTGGGGTTCCATGGTTAGTCCAGAGTAACTAAATAGGTATAAAGATATTCCCAATATGTGGTCACAACAAAAATGAAACCAAAACTATGGGTCTTCATTTTATATTACATGGATGCTTATATAACCATTAAGTTAGATTTTGTTACCTTGTATTTGTTTTTCAGAGAGTCATTCTTAAACCTCACACCACTCATTTTGCTATCATTAAGGAGGCAATCTGAATTTAAAGGTGCTTGTTCTGATTTATGAGTATCAACTTCTCTTCTTGAATGAGAGCCAGGATTGGCATACACTCACACCCAAGTTATTGCGGGAAATAAACCTGTGGTTTTGATAGCGGGAGCAATAATGCATCTTGCAATGCCCCTATTCACTACTGTGCTAATTAATAATACTGATGGGTACCCATTAAAAATGGCCTTTTGTGTCTCTAACCTAGGGAAGAAATGGAATTTGAAGAGTTAAAATTTCAAGACGACAATGAGAAAAATACAGCCTTTCATAATGATATCAATACTGATCGTCTGGGTAAATCAGGCATTCTCAAAGACAATTCGGAACAAGCACCTTAACAGGTATATTTAAAATCACTTTCTCTGTCAAGAGAAATTTCTTTTCAAGTGATTTCACTTTTTTTTGTGGTATTTAACAGAATAAGCTCATTACAAAATTGATATTTCGTTGTATCTTTAACATATTATCACTATTGCTCTTCCATACACGAATGCCACCCTTTTCCCACTTTGTTTTGTCTCACTACAAACGTACAATGACATCAAGAATATTATGGCGGGACATTTTAAATTTACTGTTTTAAGTATATGTAGCAAAATACTGGCAAAACATCAGTAAGTGTAAAAGCATGGTCAGTGGGTAAGTACTTCTGCACTTAACAAGGGTTTTCGAAAATGGTCGATTAGTAAGACGTTATGCATTTGAATAACAAATCAGGAATAAAGCTTTTAGGAGATGTTTTATGGTCAATCCTCTTCATCACTACCACCCTCTTATTTTGCCTCGGTATCTCAATAAATAATAAATATTCATAACCAATCAGCTGGTAGCTCTCTTGGGGTAGCTAATAAAAGGCACCTGAAAAGTCTACAACACCATACGTTTATTAGAAAAAATCAAGGTGCTGCTCTTGTGTAGGGGACCAGACCAAGCACCAAAAGTAGTCCATTGATGAAAAAAATGTGTCCTGAGTGGGATGGATGAGAAAGGTTGTCAGGCAGGTGGGGGATTGGATGAATAAAAGGTGTTGGGAGTGGGATGGACGAAAAAAGGTGTCCGGAGTGGGATGGATGAAGAAAAGGTAGAACAGGTGTCTGGAGGGGTGGATGAAGAAAAGGTGTCTGGAGTGGGCTGGATGAAGAAAAGGTTGTCAGGAGAGTGGGCTGGATAAAAAAAGGTTGTCTGGAGTGGGATGGATGAAGAGGGAGAAAAGGTGTCTGGAGTGGGATGGATGAAGAAAATGTTAGTGGAGTGGGATGGCTGAAGAAAAGGTGTTCAGGAGTTGGTGGATGAAGAAAAGGTTGTCAGGAGCGGGATGGATGGAGAAAAAGGTGTCTGGAGTGGGATGGATGAAGAAAAGGTGTCTGGAGTGGGATGGATGAAGAAAAGGGTCAGGAGTGGGAGGGATGAAGAAAAGGTGTTAGTCAGGAGTGGGATGATGAAGCGGAAAAAGGGTCAGGAGTGGGATGGATGAAGAAAGGTCTGTAGGGTGGGATGGATGAAGAAAAGGGGTCAGGGTGGCATGGATGAGAAATGGGATGATGATGCAAAGCTGTGAATTCTGAGATTTAGCAGGGTAGGGAAGACACTGGTGGACCAACAAAATATCAATGAAAGATTCATTAACTGAGAATCCTATATTTTTTCCTTTCATCAAGATGATTAGCCCACCCCCCCATCACTACTGGATATACCTAAAAGGAACAGGAAGGGTAAATGGAAGAGGGCAATGGTTGACCAATTAGTTACAATGCAATAATAATTTTTTTTAGCTGTTAGTTGTAGTACAAAGCTTCCTTCACAAGGTCAGTGTGTCACTTTCACCAAAAGGAGCCACACCATTGTTGACTGTGAGGTATACAAGTCTCCAAGAAGAATCCCAGGGGTGGGTTCAAAAAGAATTACAACACGTCGTACACCCCTTAGTCAAATGCTCGCAAGTAAGGAGATTTCTGACAGTAACTTTGGCGGTTTGCTTACGAGGGCGCTGATGGTTAATCTTTTGATCGACTGAACACTGAAACTATCAACTGGTTAAAGAAAGATCTGCCACTGTGATTTTAGACTTACATGCTTGAACATTGAAACATTCATGTTCGCGCAAGGTACAGCAACAATTGCCATGTGCAATAAAGTCGGATTTATGGTGCCAAAATAGCTTTGAAAAAGCAGTAACATCACTCCATACTTTCGTGGCAAAGCATAGATAGCATAGTGAATAGGGTAGGGACAAGCGCAGGACGGGGCAGAGTTGGGTTTGAGGTGGGACGGGGTAGGGGTTGAGGTTGAAATAACCCCAGGTGAGACTACATCCAATGTTTGGTTTGGTCACATGTAATTATCACATTTAAGACAAAAGCTTCAAAAATATTAAGACAGCCTATCAACATAGTTGGTTCTGTTAATTATAAAAAAGAATTCCTTATTTAGTTCCGCATACTGAATAAAGAATATCGCTGTACATAGATAGGCTCAGTTTCATTAAACACTTCATCTACTTAGGACTTTATACTAGAATACTGTAAACTAAGCTATATTCCACACTGGTTGCATAGGGCGGAAAACATCTTTCATCCAGTCTGTACAATTTAATTCCTTCAGACAAAAATTGTCTTGTCAGGAGGTCTGTATTTTCTAATGTTATTACAATGAGGCTTGCGTATTAACTCGGTGTGGCCATTTTGTAATCCTGGGTCACTAGTGACCCTGATGAATTAAAAGCCTTGACTAAAGAAAGTACACGTCACATGGGCTTGATTCTGCCAAAGTTTGCGAATGTCATCGACCATTGTACCAAATTGGCCACCCGTTCAAGCTAGTTCTTTTTGTTCTTGTGGCATCACACACGCATTCCTATACAGAAGATGTTAAGATATACAAAGTAATTTAATAAGTACAAATGAATGATCTAAACAGTGGAAAGGGTGTACATGATGGAAGAAAATGCCATTACAAAATTGCCTACTTAGCCGACAAGTTTCATTACTGGAAAAAGTGTTGTGCCAATGTTCAATATGTGAACTGCAATTGCTCCTGCAAACCGGTCGACAACTGAAACCACTATGCACAAATATAATACAGGGAATCTGGAATGTTAGTGTAGTTCAAATGACAACAGAGTAACTCATCTGTGTATACTGGCTGTCACTGGTAGCTTTGTTCGTCACGCTATTGGTGTGTCACTAACAATAACTTATGGGGACACAAAATATAATCAAATCAGTTGTCAAAACTGTGATCGCCGTTGATTTTTGTTTTATTTTGTTTTTGTCATAATAAATGAGACTTCAAACAGCTGTGCTGTTCGTCACGCTAGATGTGTGTCGCAAAAATAATATGTGACACACAAATAGAGTAGATTTAAAATGATGACACCGCTGTGTATATAAGTTTGGCATCTTGTTCCATCACACTAGCATGCAGGCGGGGGATGTGACACCCAATTAAGAATAGCCCATTCACTGGCAAATGTATGACTTATCGGGAAAAAATGGTATTAATGTAAAAAAGTTGTAGTTGGGAATCTGTGTTAAATAAAAAGTTATATAGCCAGTTTTTAACAGAAGATTTACTTTGATCGCTATAATTGCACTGTATGCAGTTTTGTATGTAATATAAAAGGGCAAGAATTCGCAACGGTACTGATGGTACTGGGTTTGAAAAATAATTGTTTTATTTAAAAAAAATATCGAAGTAAAAAGTGTATTTTTATATGGCTATGAATGTTGATGGACACAAAATATGCTTATTGAAAACCATTCTAACTTGTCATCATTACAAATATGCAAAGACTTATCAAAACCCCAAAAACAAGAATGAAAAAACAAAACATAATAATCTGTAACAAGGCGAAATCGTATTTGACGGCGATGCGTAAAATATGTCCCCGCCGAATGTCGCGATCACTAACATGAGTTAAAGCAACTACAACACCCCTACCCCTCCCCATATTACCACACACAACCCCACCCATCCCCAAACCTGCGCAAAACCCCACCCCTCCCCAACACCCCGCAACACCCACCCCCTCCCCAATCGAGCCACACTCCCCAAAGCCCGCACACACCCCACCACAATCCCCAACCACCCACCTCCTCCCAGACCAATCCTGCAACACCCCACCCCTGCAACTCCCCACCCCTTCATTACACACAACCCCCACAATTACCCCAACCCCTCCCCCCCACCCAATACCCGTAACACGATTCCCCTTCCCCAACACGCCACGCCTCCTCCCAAACACCCCAAACTCCCTAAACCTCCCAAGCACCCCGCAACACCCACCCAACACCCCACAAAACACCATACCCCTAAAACCAACAACCCCACACCCATACCCCTCCCCAACACCCCGCAACACCCCTCCCAAGAGCATGCAATGCCCTCCCAACAACATGCAAACCCCCACCTTCTCCCCCAACAACCCTGCAATCACAACATCCCCCCAACAACCTGCAACACAACATCCCCTCCCCAACTCCGTCAAACACCAACATCCCTCAACACCAAACCCCTTCACAACACCCTGCAACTTCCAACAACCTGCAACACCCCACCCCTCCCAAACACTCCCCAACACCCTACCCCCCGCCCCAAAACACCGCAACACCCCACCTCCTCCCCTATGGATAGTAGTCTCATGTAGCGAAGGAATTTTGCATGTCCAACGTACCATTTCAGAGATACAGCAATTATGCATATTTAATTAGCTCATTTGCATAATACGCCACCTAATCACATACTTTCATATATTGCAAATCCCCTATGGCATAGTAGTCTAATTGATCGCGAATTGGATTTTGCGCCATATCAGACGTACCGTTTCAGAGTGACAGCAGTAGTGCATTATTGATTAGCTCATTTGCATACCTACGCCGCATACATCACATACTTTCATAATGCAAAAAAGATGGGACCCATGATATTCTTTCAAGCAGCGCAGGAATTTTGAGTTTCCGATGTACCGTTTGAAAAATATAGTAATTACGCTGATTTTTTATATTAATTAGCCATTTGCCTATCAATTTGCCCGAAATACGCCCAAAATCTAATCAAGTTGAGAACTCTTCAGCCCGCTTCCTTCCACCAAGTTCCATTATTATACGCCTTACAGAACTCCAGAAAACTTGTACAAAGGCCTTGCAGGAGAATTTTTCATAAATTAAGCAAATTAGATACTTAATTAGCATATTTTATGCCCAAAATCTAATCAGGTCAAGAACTCATCAACCTGCTTCTTTCCACAAAGTTGAATCATTGTCACGCCAGTACGGAACTCCAGATAAATCATGTACAACATGGGTTAACATTTTTATCACAGACGGAGAAACGGACGGATGAACAGACGAACGGACGCTGCTTATTTTATAGTCCCCATTCCGAACTCGTTCGGCGGGAACAATAACAACCCCAAACAAATCTTCCCAAACACCATGAACAATTTGCTTTAAGAACATAATCCCTACAGATTCCATACCCTAACTTTCCTGATTTTGATTTTGAGAAAATTGAATATTGTCAAATGTTAAACAAAAATTGTAATTGATTCCAAGCCCTATTTTTTCAGAATATCCAGAAGCTGAATTTGGGGAGAAAATAAAACTATGTCAGGCCATAACTAAAGTCCCACAAAATCCTCCAAGTGAAATAAGCTTTCATCAATTATTAATTTGTGATGGATAATCATCTTCCTGTCCGAGTTTCACAAACCTACATCTTTTTCACACCACACACCTACCTACTTGACAGCCCTGAATATGCCATACAGAAAAATGACAAGATTTCCTCCGGATTTGAACAAATTTATTTATAAAGCTCTCAAATAACCATTAATGTATTATAAAGCTCTGAAATAACCACATGTCAAATATTGATTAATGTAAATCTGGTTCACACCTTTTTCCTTTTTTAATGATAGCCCTGATAGTCAGTTTGAATAATATGTAAAGTGTATCTAAAAACCTTTTCATGATGGTGACCAACTTTTCTTCACATGCGTTGACTAGATTAAATGGATTTTGTGGTATAAACAATACTTAAACACAAAAGAATATAATGTCTTATCCAACTTTTAAATATATGAACAAAATTTTTAAGTTTGGGTTTTCTCTAATTTCACAATGACACCAGCAATAAGGCAAAGTTTATCTCAAAAGACTACACACATAGATTTAAGTTTTTTACTTTTCACCCTTTTTTGTCATCAGAAAAAGTAAGAAATTTTTTTTATTTTTTTTATTTTCAAACTTTTGAGAAGTTTATAAACAATACTTAAAAACAAAAGAATATAATGTCTTATCCAACTTTTAAATATATGAACAAAATTTTTAAGTTTGGGTTTTCTCTAATTTCACAACGACACCAGCAATAAGGCAAAGTTTATCTCAAAAGACTACACACATAGATTTAAGTTTTTTACTTTTCACCCTTTTTTGTCATCAGAAAAAGTAAGAAATTTGGGCTGAAAGAAAAAAACTAAAAAGATATTTCACTTGGGGCCTTTTTTTCATTTTCATTGGAGACAATTTTTTGAGGACTTAATAAATATTTTTAAAAGTGTTGGTTCAAACACCATGCATAAAACTAACTGCAGCAGCAGTAGCTCTTACAGAGAATTGTAGTAGTCAGCAACTAGTGCATTTCCCCCATGTGTGACCTTTGACTTATGTGTGTGACCTTTGACCTCAGATTTGTTCTGTCCTCAGGTCAGCAGTCAGTATAGATATTTAGACATAATAGAATTACACCTCTCATCCTATCTGCATACATTTGAAACATTGGCAAGTCTTGAGTTGTGTACAATACCTGGACAAAACAGGAAAAATCTGCTTGAGTGTCAGACGGGAACAAATTGGGTTCTCTGGGGTTTTCATTTGGGTAATTCTTCACATTGTTAAACATTTAAATTCTTGTCTGTTCAATGGTCTAGTATTTTGTTAATTCTCTTAGTAGAGTTTCTTCATTTTGCAATACCATATAACACAGCCATTTCAATATATTAGACAAACTAATCGGCAATATCTCAATATACGCCCCAAAGAGTTTTGTTTACATAGCTTGCGGGTTAATTCACCACAGAGGTTTATTCCGTGATGACGTCATGGGCAGTAAAATACGACTATGCCCACTAATCAATACCTTTCTTCTGCAAAGAGGAGATATTGTGGCACTGTACCATGAAAGACTCCCCGTGAAGCACACACACAAAATCATATGAACAAATCCCAGAGAGACGATTTTGCAGCCCTGAATGAGTTGTGGGGAATGTAGATTTTACCTGAAAACACATTAGGCCAGTGTCCATGGGGCCCAATGACAGCATCCATGCAAGCTGAAACTTTTGAGTGTTCAGCGTGCAATTTAAGGTAACAAAGCTTTCTTTTTTAACCCCCCAGACCCTCAGGAGGAAACACACCCAAATGCTGACCATGAAATACATCTGTCAATCAGGAGGTGTTGGGTTCAAATTCCAGTCAAGGGACAGGAGGTGACAGGTTCAAATCCTTGTCAAGGAACAGGAGGTGATGGGTTCAAATCCTAGTCAAGGAACAGGAGGTGACAGGTTCAAATCCCAGTCAAGGAACAGGAGGTGATGGGTTCAAATCCCAGTCAAGGAACAGGAGGTGATGGGTTCAAATATCCCAGTCAAGGAACAGGGGGTGATGGGTTCAAATCCCAGTCAAGAAACAGGAGCTAATGGGTTAAAATCCCAGTCAAGAAACAGGAGGCGATGGGTTCAAATCCCAGTCACGGAACAGGAGGCAATGGGTTCAAATCCCAGTAAAGGAACAGGAGGCGATGGGTTCAAATCCCAGTAAGGGAACAGGAGGCGATGGGTTCAAATCCCAGTCAAGGACACAAATTGTTTCGTTCTGTGGCCACCTCTAAGGGACAACATAAATACATCCATATGTGAAACTACGTCTGGAACAATAAGCATCGGGCCAAATTAATATGTAAACAAAACTTTAAGTAGATGTACAAGCATAATTAAGTTGAATTATGATTAAGTAAGATTGGTAGGTGAATATGAATAACAATATGTAACTTTTGTTGCCCATGGAGATCACTGATGATTACTTCCCGGTATTGTTAAATCCTCAAAGATTACCTCCCGTATTGTTAAATCATCAATACAAGAATCTTCACGGCTACTGCTAAAATAAGTGAGCTGCAAATTCCTGACAAGGTTGGGTATATCTGCCCCGCTTTCTCAGAGCCCATCGGGTGTTTCTGGTTCCACATCAGGGCTGTAATAGTTTGGACCGTTGACCTGTAAAACCAAACAACAAATTGTGAGAAATTAAAATTTATGCTTGTTAAACTTTACTGAATTCAATTTCAGTTCAATTGTTGTTTATTAGGCGATACTAGGACCAGCCTGGAAATTTAATAGGACCACTTCCATAAAGTAGGTGCAATTCTACAATCATTGCCTACAATTTTTAAAATTGGTAGAGCAAAATATAATGAAAGTGGTGATGCTAAAAAATGGTATATGTTTAGCTTCAAGCAAAACATAAATGGTCTTCAAAAGCAATACAATATTCAGTAATAATAAGCTGTTAAAGTTTTAAAGCAGTTACTCAACCAAACAAGGCGAACTTGTAAATATGTCCCTGCCAAAAGTTGCGATCACTAAGAAGTGAAAAGTTAAACTACACCAGACCACGCCCCCTTAATTCTGGCCAACACTCCCTTAAACCTGGGACCACTAGACCCCCACCCTAGATAAACCATGCAATGTCCTTCCATCCATCCATTTTTGCCTATATTATCCATAACTCACAAAAGCAAATCGTCAATGCACCTCATCCATAACTCACCAAAAATAACTCTAAAAACAGACCTTATTGATGAACTCCATCCATAACTCACCAAAAATAACTCTAAAAACCAACTCGTCAATGAACTCATCCAAAACTCACCAACAATAACTCTAACGACTGCATCAATGATGCAGTAACCCATCAATTGGGATGGTTAGGGAACACACCACCAGCGAACAAACTAAGGTTGTTTCTAGATTTTCTCTGAAAAAACGCTATTTTAATGGGAGGCACGCTCGCTTTACCAACCTCCCGTTTACACTTGTAAACCCTCCGTAATAATAATTCACATAAAATTCACTTTTTGAAGAAGTCAAACATCAATTCGATGTGAAATTCCCCGTAACAAATTATTGAAGACTGAATTTAAAGTACACAAAAGGAAATAGCATCACCTCAAACAAAAATCAGTAAAAAACATGTTTTTTTCATGCTATCATTATGATTGCAACTAATTTCTACTAAAATGTAACACTAAGTTCGGCGTGATATTTGACATATTTTTTACGTTCAGATCATTTTTTATTTTTTATCATATCATAATTAAAGTCTTATTAGTTGACTCCCTGATTTTTTCAGTGATCTGAACGATGGAATTTTTTAAAATTGGAAAATAAGAACGGTATATGCGGGTATTGGTTGCTATGTTGTACGTACGTACATAGCAACCATAGCAACCAGTGCAAGTGAGCGTAGTGTAAGTGTTATGAATCAGCTGTTTTTTTAATTATTATTATTTCCGACACAGCTATAACAGCAAAATGGATAGTAATTTTTAAATGTGAGCTACGGTTGAGTCAGGATCTATAAAAACAATTCGATATCCTATAGTGCAATGGGCGAAGTTTCATTACTCTCATGTACGGCGGTGCGGAAATGTTTACGGTCAGGGAAGATACAAGTGTTCTTACGTGGTGCTAGGAAAACATCGTCCATTTCCCGAGTTTGTTCGCTGGTGGTGTGGTTAGGGAATGCATAGTTGTGGGGTCATAGGTCATGTAGGGTCATTACAGGTCAATTGACATATAGCCCATGGGTCTTGGCCAGTGGTTATCTTGAGCAACTTAACTTGGAATGTTTTGATATTTTGGGGTCAAAGGTCAAGTAGGGTCATTGGAGGTCAAAAGGGCATATGGGCCATAAGAGGTCATTCTGTGCATACCATAAGAGTTCTGGACCGGTGGTTTCTTTAATAGTATTTTACTAGGCGGTTCTCGGATTTGGCTATCACCTGTTTTGTGATCACCTGGCTTGAATGACCCTTGGGTTTTGTGGTTCCTTTGACCTTGAATGACCCCTGATGACCTTTGATCCACTAACCAATACAAACTCGGCCTTCGTAAGGTCAAGGGGCACCCACCCACCCACCAAGTTTCAGGAAGGTGCAATCCTCGGTCTCCGAGAAAATATACACAGACAGACACAGTGACAGACTGACAGACAGACAGACCACCGGTATAAATATATAGATGCGCAGAAGTGTTTTATAAAGGTTTGAACGTGGGGCAAAGGTCATTTAGGTCTTTAGAGGTCAATCTGTGTACTACCTATATGAGTCCTACAAGTTCTTTTGAGCATGTTTGGTGGTCACTGTAACTTATTTGCAGAAATTGTATACCAGCGGTGAGCTCGCGCTGCGTGCGGGTCCCTGCTAGCTGAGTATACCCGCTAGATGAGTATACTGGAATGTTTTCAGAACAGAAATCAAGATACTGTATTCGACCTATTTAGTGCCAAGGGTGCTTAAAGTTCATATCCATACGTCAAAGCATGGGTATAAAAGCACGGCCAAGTTACCCAATAATGACCCCTACATGACTTTTGACCCCAATATGACCCTCAAAAATGTGACCACAAAAGTGGTATGGCAAAACTCTACCACCATACCAAAAACTCATATCCATACGTCAAAGCATGGCCAAATAACCCAATAATGACCCCTGGATGACCTTTGACCCCAAAATGACCGCTCGTAAATGTGACCACAAAACTTGTACGGCGAAACTCTACCACCATACCAAAACTCACATCCATACGTCAAAGTACGGCCAAGCTACTCGAAAACGATCCCTGAATGACCTTTGACCCCAAAATGACCCCTCGAAAACATGACCACAAAACTTGTACGGCAAAACTCTACCACCATACCAAAACTCACATCCATACGTCAAAGTACGGCCAAGCTACTCGAAAACGATCCCTGAAGGACCTTTGACCCCAAAATGACCCCTCGAAAACGTGACCACAAAACTCGTACGGCAAAACTCTACCACCATAGCAAAACCTCATATCCATACGTCAACGTACGGCTGTACCGAAACGGTGAAAAACCCTTGGAGGACCTTTGACTCCAAAATGACCCCCCGAAAATGACCACCAAAACTCACGGCGAAACTTCTACCACATACCAACAACTCATATCCATAACGTCAAAGCACGGGCCCAAAGTACCCGATAACGACCCTGGGATGACCTTGACCCCAAAATGACCCTAGAAAAACGTGACCACAAAACTCCTAAGGCGAAACTCTACAACATACCAACACTCATATCCATACGTAAAAGAACGTCCAAAGCGCTACCGGAAAACGACCCCTGGATGACTTGACACCAAAAGGACACCCTCGAAAATGCGACCACAAAACTCTTACCGACAAAAAAATCTATCCACCATACCAAAAACTCATATCCATACATCAAAGCACGGCCTAAGTCACCGAGAACGACCCTAGATGACCTTGACCCCAAAATGGACACCCTCGAAATGGTGACCACAAAACCCTTACATCGGGCTCTACCACCCACAACAAAATTCATCTCCGTATGTTACAGGACGGCGAAAAGACTAGCCGGAAAAACAAACCCACAAGCCCACAAATGTTGATTTTTGTAGTAATATAGATTTTGACCAAAGGGGTTCAAAGGTCACATAGGGCCATTAGAGGTCAAAAAGGGACAAAGGGTCACATAGGTCATTCTGTGCATACCAGTAAGAGGGTCCGGGACCAGTGGTTCCTTTAGTTTGTCATAGCATTTTAGTTGCAAAGTGTTTTATTATGTAGATTGACAAATAGGGTCATTAGAGGCCACTCTATGTATACTCAATATGAGCTTGGGTCAGTGGTTCCTTTGGCTACATGTGAAGGGTAATCGGGCAAAATGTACACTAAACAGTTAACAATCACATCCCCAGATACCAACGGAATGACTTATGCTCTGAATGCGCAAGATAGACAATCATACGAGTACCATTTTACAGCAAAACATTGATGCTTGGTTTTGCACACGTATTAAGGATATCAGAGGGGTCATGCATGACATACTGGTAAGCAGAGAAAATTGTAGGGTCTCAGAACAGGTTTTAAAACAATTCTCTATAATTTCGTATGTTTCAGGCCACTTTAGGGAATATCCCGATCAAAAAATAGAGGATTATTATGACAAAATTTCCCAGACTCGTGTTGATGATTTTTAGGATATTCTAGTCAAAATGTAAGGAAAATTTATGGCAGAGGTGTTTTCCAAAGATTCCACTTTATGGATTTGCTTTACCGCCACTTATTTTCAAAATTTAGGATATTTAATCCTTTGAGAACTACGGCGACTCAAGTCCACTGTTTCAAAATTTACATGTCATTTTTGCTTCCAAAAATGTAAATCTCATTTTCCTGGTGCACATTCAGAATTAGCATGAAAAATGTTGCCAGAGTCGAAACAAGGCCTTGTTGGTGTTTTTAAGATGGCTTTCCAAATCACCTGCAAACATTTGGAGTGCCACCTATAGAATATAAATTATGGGTTAAAAACGTATACCAAATGGTCAGGTCCAAAGGGTTCAAAGGTAAACCCCCCCCGTCGAATGTTAGGCCAATCATTTAGTGCGTAGGCCACCGTCGACACCAAGTAATATCTAAATCCCGTCAAAAGTAAAAGGCAAGCGTGTTTGTCGTCTCGACTCGCAATAGAATATCTAGTTATAGCAGTTGTAAGTGGTTATTAAAAATTATTCGGAACGTATGCCCACTGCTGTCGCAAGTGAATACCCTCTCTTGTTTATCATATTTATCGATCGAAATAGTTATATCTAGAAAACCTAAATATATTAAAGGGCCTTCAACTTTCAAGGACACTTATAAATTCCAGACATGGCTTTCAACAGTTCCAAGGTGCGTAAAAACGGTAAAAGTGGTGGAAACATCGTTTAGACTTGAAGCTATCCTAATAGTCCTCTTTATACAAGAGGAAAAGGCCCCGCTGGAATGGGCATGCATTGTCACAGCAAGGTCCTGCGATCGAAAAACAGACCAACAAGAACCTCTAAAGGCACTTCTCAGTGCATTTGCAAAGTCAGAAAATCGAAAAAAAAAATCAAATTTGGCAATGTTGGTAAAAAGTACAGGTATCATAACATCCATGCAAAATGATAGGACCAGAAGCAACCACATAAGGACAAAATCAGAAGTTTTTTAGTCCTATTACGGTCAGTTCGGCACTACTAAACACACCGTAACTAAATGGAGATTCTTATCTTTGACAATGCCGTTTTCTTCCTATTTTCTGTCAAATCTTCAGTTCTTATGATTATGCTTCACTTTTAAGCTATTCTGACAAATTAATAGATTTTGACTATTTCGTTACACCACAAATATTTTCTCCAACACCTCCAAAAATATAACAAATATACATAAAACAAAAATTCTAAAATTTGCCGTCCAAACCAACAAAACCAATTTTTCATTCCCTCATATACAGTAAACACTATCATAGTCAGTATATAACAACTTCTTTTGTATCATATCTATATAGTCGCGGCGACCTTCATC
This sequence comes from Ophioderma brevispina, assembly GCA_023653785.1. Classification (NCBI taxonomy): domain Eukaryota; kingdom Metazoa; phylum Echinodermata; class Ophiuroidea; order Amphilepidida; family Ophiodermatidae; genus Ophioderma; species Ophioderma brevispina. Next base: position 149,804 of record JAMKCH010033429.1, read on the forward strand.
CAGGGTTGGTTTACAATAAATCTACTCAAGTCAAATGAACTCACACGCGTGTTTGACCTCAGGCACTCGGGTAAGCCCTTGGTAGATATGGTAACACGATGACCATTTCATATTCGCCCGAAGAACCCCGCCAGCTAGAACCGGTTAATAGGCGCACACATAAACCAATAGAATTCAGTAAGAAGGACGACAAGCGTGGCATCAAATGATGTCCACAACTTGACAAAAGACCCAAAAGTTACCCAACTGACTCCCGTCACTGAAATTAAAAAATCAAGCCCAACCGAGATTCCCCATGTGTCTCACTCCCACTAGGCAGTTTTTTGTCAGAACGGCCACATAAACCCTCCAGAACTAGTAGAGAAAATAGAGCCTACATATTAAACACGCCGCTCTCCCTCGATCGCAATAACCCATCAATTCAATGATTGTTTAAAAACTTAACTCATCGATAAACTCCATCATAACTCAACAAAAAATAACTCTAAAGGTCAAGGGTCTGTCAGCACCCACCAAGATGGCCAAATGTTGTTTGTGAAATGTTGACTTGTTGGACATTTCCCCACCCCCTGTCAGACCCAGGGGAGGACCCTGGGGGATGAATTACATGGTTAGTACGGGATTGTGCCCTTTATCCAAATTTGACTACTCCAGCTCATCTAGAAACAAAGATACAGCCAAATGTTGACTTTTTGTGTGCAATATTGACTTTTTTTATTTCCCTACCCCCTGACAGACCCAGGGGAGGACCCGCAGGGGAAATGAATTACATGGTTAGTAGGGATTGTGCCCTCCTATAATATACCCGAGTTTGGCTACTCTAACTCATCTAGAAAAAAAGATATGGGCAAAATGTTGCGCAATATTAATCTTCTTTTTCCCTACATCCCCCACCCCTCCGACACACCCAGGGGAGGACCCTGGGGTATGAATTACATGGTTAGTAGGGACCTTTCCTTACAAGATACCGCAAGTTTGGCTACCCTAGCACATCTAGAACAAAAGATATGGCCAAATGTTCCAGGGTTAACATTTTTCTCACAGACATACAGACGGAGCACATTTTTTAGTCCCCTTCCAAACTTTGTTCAGCGGGGAAATAAATGGTGGGGGAGGGGTCGAGTGGACAGATGTAAAAGGTTGGACTGTTTTGAAAACTGTCATTAAATCTTGTGCTGATCATTTAACAGCTATCTGTGATTTGTTGAACCAAAATACAAAAATCATATTGTTTGCATTTTTGTTACAGTATTAGTCGGGTCCACAGCCACGTGCAACAGGGGAAATGATGTTCATTTTCTGTTTGACAGTGTTTCTAGACTGATTTTTTCCGCTGAACACGATGGCACTGGCAGATCTTTTGAAAAATGTGCCTAAAGTGGTCCCCCGGGGGACCCGGGGGTGGGGGAGGGGAAAAAGTTAACTTTGGTATACGTTGACCAAATTCGGTGTTTCTGGTGTCTATTTATAGGTTTTCGGGCATGACAAGTTGATTAAAACAGCTTTCAAAATCCCAAATAGCTGCCTTATGCCCCAAATTCAAAATGGCTGCCCAAAAAGTGAGTTTTGGCGCATTATGTGTATGATGACCAATTTGGGCGATTTTTGGTTTCCAATCATAAGTTGTTGGCATCACGAGATGGTTAAGACAACTTACGGTCTAGTCTAGGTTTGATCTTCTCGTGCTTTCTTGCTGCACTGCCATTTAAAAGCAGTTGGTGGGCCCAACGTGATGGGATGTTGTAACAGTGCGTTATGTGGAGGTTCTGTTGGTAGGACCATGCTTTCTTGCTGTTATGGTCATATCGGGGGATTCATTTAGGGAGGTGTGCCAGATTTTGATATTGTCATGTGAAATCTTCCGACACTTCATCTCCTTAGCAGTTGCTTAGCTGACGAAAAGGATCAGCTTCAAACATGGTGGGATACTCTCTTGATATCTTTAGCATTCTTTGGAAAGGCTGGTATGTACCTGGTATGTATCTGCCTACAGACTCTGGGTAATTGAATCTCCAGGTAGTATTGTTCACTAGTTGGGTAAATTTCATAGTTATGAGGTTTTGAGAAAATCCTCAGTCCCCAGTGATCTTGCAGTCTGATTTTCTATAAAGCGCCGCCTAAAAAGCACTTTGTTTGGTCTACGACAGGGTTTGAATGGATAACCAATTGGTCGATGTGAGTAGTGGGACTTGGATCCAGAACAATCTTGCTACACGGGTTAGAGATGTTTTTACCAACAATAGCTAGATCAGGGTTGTAAGGGATATGGATACATTTAGAGACGTGCAAGCGGACGAGCGTGCACGGCTCCCGAGCGCTGACGAGCGAGGGCGAATTGTGGTGACTGGACGAGCAACTGCCATGAGGACGTGGGAAGGGGCTCGTCCCGCACAGCCAAGGAGATACCAATTGGTCTAGGAAGTTAATTGATTTGCCCCACTTCAGTATCAACTCGAGTGGTGTATTTGTCGTGCCCCGGATTATATTGATGGCGAAATGTTGTAGATCTTTCTATTACAACTTTTGATGTACAATACAGCATGTTGGGAATATATAACAATTAGTATTATTACGGGGAGGAGTTACATTACTCTGACATACATATTTTCTTCAAACCTTCTGAAAACTGAAAAAGTGAAAGTAAATGTGCACGAAAGTAAAAAAGTAAAGTAAATGTAGTTTATTATGGAATGGTGTCATGCAAAAAACCCTTGGAGGACTACTTTTTACACGGCCCAAAATCGGATTTTTTGTCACTGTTTTTAAAAGTCTGGTAAATTAACGGACATCAATTTACGGAGGAACGTTTTGCTAATTCACCTTAAAAGACAAGGAATTGTATAAGAAATTCCTCTTCAACTCTTTCAATGTGATGATTTATTTCCTTAAGTTTGAATTTTTGATTTTGATAGTACGCGCATGATAAAAAAAATATAAACCAAAAGTGAACTTGTTTAATTACGAAAATTTCTGGCAAAAACATTTTCCAGAACCTTATGTATTTTTAAATTACGGATGAACTTATACTAATACGCAAGTTTTCTGTAGCTTTGAGGCAAATTCTGTAAAAAAATGCTGTAAAAGTTCCGCCAAATTGAAAAAATTCTATTGTTTTACGGAAAAGGGGAAAAAATTCTGCAAACTTCTGAAAAGTTGGACATTTTGCTGCCAGAAAATTTCACGTTCATTGACAGAATTAGAAATATTTTAAGTGGCTGTCATCAAAACATTAGGGTGATGCCATCGGGATTCCTAATTGGGTCCCTATCGCTTTTATCATAAAGAATATATAATTAACAATTGCCATAAATATTAAAAGTAAGTTTAAGAAATAAACAATCCTTGTATAACAAGTGATCACAACCATGACAAAAACTTAAAACTGGCAGAAGCTATAAAACCTAACAGCAGGCACGCGATACATAGTATGCATAAGATTCATGCCGACCTGCGCTGGTGGCTGCGGCCGAATGAGTGCTGAAAAGTGGGTGCTCACCCCGGCGCGGCGTGCCTAATTGAGTGTCCAAAATGATTGATCCGTGTCGTTAGTAACGTTAACGTGGTGTTGTATTATGTGGGGTTATAACGCAAGTATTACGATATCATAATGAAATGAAACAACCAATGATATAAGGACACTATATTATTAATCTTTTATTTTAGAGCCTAATTCAATTTGAGGTTTTTTCTGAAAAGTGCGCTTTGTAAAAATAACCGTAATGGGAAATAACAAAAATTTCGTGAAGATGAAGAAACGTACGGGAAACCGTGAATTTGCGGGAAAAATGCCGGTACACTTTAAATTGTTTGATATATTAACTGACAAAATGACCGTTTATTAGAATTTCCTGTAAAATCACGGGCAATTTACCGTTAATTTACGGGATTTATGGCATTTAACTGAAAAATTTGCGATGGAATGCCCCGTGTTTTCAAATTGATTTTTTTTCTAACGATGATGACGATTTTTTAGATATTAAAAAAAACAAAAAAAAAATAAGGTTTGTTTAATATATAAATGTGGGCGTTATACTGCTTTGAAAGAAGAAACGGGGCCATCTTAGCAGTGAATGCATATTATGTTTGCGATTTGTGTTTTATTTATTATACTCAATATTTTGGTCTTACTTTAATCCATACGACAATTAGTTCAATATTTTTGGAGGTGAGTGACCGATCAGTAGTTACAATATTGGAAGAAGAAGTATTTAATTGTTTGCTATTATTTGTGGTCACTTTTTCGGATACCTACAATGTACATTTTTCAGAACGCCTAAAGTGTAACACCATTTGAACACCTGACACGTGTTCATATTAGTTTTCTGTGATAATTACTTCCAGTTCCTAAAAATGTGAAAAAAATATTAACACACTAATTAATGTTGCTTAGAAAGAAATTCTTATGTTGCGAAACAGAGTTCATGTTCCCCTAATTGAACTTTTTTATGCCAAAAATATATTTAAATTTTCAAAAAACTAAAAAATTTTGTTTTTGTAATGTCCTTGTTTATTATTATTTAACTTTATATTTCGTATTAACTCAAAATTGTCAATATGTCATTTGCTCTGTTCAGATTTGATCCGTTTTCGGAAATTTTTTGATCAAAACTTATAATCTTATTTTGGGCCTATATGACGGGACAAAAATGTGTAATCTTAACTTGTGCTCTTTATTTCTGTTTTTAAACTCTGGTTAATCTGAAATAACTCACACAAGACACGACAGAAAAAATTGTGAAGAAAAAGAACAGAAATAGAAAATATGGAGAGTAGCGTAGAAAGTGATTTGCAGGATTTTAACAATTTTATCTATTTTCGGGACCAAAGGGATCTTTGCACATCGTCACTTCTCTCTTTTTGGAACATTTGTGGTTGAAAAAAAAAAGCGTTTGGGTTTGATATTTTGATAAGTTTTGTGTTTAATTCACAGGACTGTGCATGAGTCTGTTGTGCCTGTATCTGTCAGCAACCACTCTGGAAACTTGTGGCATCCCTTTTGGCATCTCTTTTCACCTAAAGGTTTCGCAGCTTGTAGAGACCCTCATCCAATGGGGTGACACAAGTGATTTGCCATTTTGCCTCCTTTGACACTGTGTGGAAGGTGTCGAAATGTCCCTCGTAACTTTCAGCTGACCTGGGCGGGGTATGAAGCCACCACAAGAACGTAGGACAGGTGACAAGTTTCATGGCAGGATGGGTCTTACTTTAATTACTGTAAATTTTAATATTTAATATATTAATTATTTCGGAAGAATTTTGATGCTTTCCTTTTATCATACAGTCAGCTAGCACATGTTTTTCTCAACTTAAAAAGATCTCTTTAAATAAGACTTACCATATTGAAAATTTCTAAGTCCAAAAAGATGTCTAGTGTAAAACAGCCCGCAATTGACTTAAAAATAAAATGCAAGGCTTGAAGAGTAGTCAAAATGTTTTTATTGTTCTTACGAACGGCATTTGTAATAGTTTTACAACACTCTGTTAAACCTTTATAAAAATAATGTTCTATGATGGTTGGTGTTTGCTGGATATTTTGTATTATCTCAGAATTTTCACAAGAACCAGATGTGAAATAATTAATTTTGAAAAAAGATGTTCTTTTCAGGAGGAAGTTGTCAATATATTTAAAAGTTAAGACTTAGGATCCAATCATTGTACAGTAGACTCCGCCCCACAACTGCAAAAACGCGTGTTTGTGGTTGTTTAAAGTTTTAAACGAGTGTTAAAAGATATTAAACAAATTGATTTCACTGCGAATGAAAACAACTGTCTAAACGTTTACACTTTTAAACAACCGTTGTTTAAACTTGTTAAACAACACTTTTTTGCATACAAATACCACGTACGTACCGATAGGAATTTTAGGCCGCAAAAAATGATCAAAGTTCCCGTAGCCTTCCCTCCCTCACTTTTGGATGCTTGGTAATATCAATTTCAGTGAAGTCATTAGTAAAAATAAAACACCACAACCTCCCTCTCACTTTAGTAATAAGAAAAACTAAAAATCTTTCCCAAATAATTGTGAAGGGGACCTATAAACAGGAAAGCTTTGAGAAACGTTTTTCATACGGACAATTGTTTCAGGTAAAAACTTGTATTCCAAAACCTCAAGTATTAATACGAATACAATTATTTTCATTTCTTATGTTTTAATTATTCTGAAAAGAAGACCGACGAAACTTTCAACATTTGTGTTGATAGTGTAAAGATCGATAAGAACGATAGACGCAAATGTAAAAATAAATTTGACACCAGCTTATGGAAATGGAAAGGCCCTACCAAGTTCTTCATAAAGATTTTTAAAACAAAAAAAAAACCGAGGCGCTGGAATGTTAATGTTTCAAGTTTGGCGATGTTCCATGGGCATACACGTAGGTTTTATATTTTGATGAAAATACAAAAGTTTTAGTGAAAACACAACACGCCAGAGCTAGGGCCACGGGAGGAAACTTTAAAAACAAGTAACCGCACCTGCACTGTCAACGTGAACTATATAAGCGCCACAAGCTCGAGGCCCAGCGTACACATGCAGCGCCAAGCTTCTATCCAGTAATTACATAACACGCAAAATTAAGAGATAATAATGCGGCACTCGTTGGCTATGGGTAAAAATCGGTTCTAGATTCATACGCATAACGTAAAACGGAAACACTGTTTCAGTGACTTTTGGAATCCACGGAACTGTTTAAGAAAAACCGCTCCACGCACGGTTTGAAAGCTTAGAGTTTTGATTAATTGCAAGATACTCGCATAGACCGGGGCATAGCTCCAAGTGCGAATGGAGAGTAAAATGCAGCCACGTGCAGTAGTTAGGCCTATTTCACGCTTATAAATTCTATATAATTAATTGATGGCCCGGCTTTGTTATGTGTTGGTTTTTGTTTTATTAGCTTTTTATTGAACATATCTTCTTCACAGGACTTGTGATATTGTTTTAATCACGAAATAGACATTTGTTTTTGCGAGAAAAATTTCCCTGACATCAGTTTCTTGCCATGTTGATATTTAGCATGTTTTGGACTCAGTTTAGGCCTATAGCAGGATAGGTAGATACGAGGAGGAAAATTGCCCATTTTTCGGGATTTTTCCCCATGCATCATTAAAAATGTAGGAGCCTGCGAAATAACTTCACGTAAATAAGTCCATACAGATCAAGTCCAAATTACACCCAGAGGGTTAGAACGGGTTTATCTTGATCGATTGCTTGAATGGATAAGAGTTAAGCCTTTCAGATACCACATTCTATGTGCTCTCGTTAAGGTTATGCGAAAGCTAACAAACCCCCACTTGTAACAAAAGCCGAAGAGTCGGGCTGGTGGCGTGGCAAATTAACCCTCCATCTTTCAGTGATGGTCGTGACCTGGCCACACTTCAGTGACTTTGCGGTCGAGCAAAATTAATACCCTGGACGATGTATTCATTATTGGTTGCAAGGGCCGCGCCTAGCAAACGCGCGTCCTCTTAAATGTATTATAAAGTACCTAACTCTCTTCCAGCGGGCACTATAAAATGATGGCAGCAGCTAGGGTTCGTTGAAGGGACGTGATGTGACGTCTAGCAATTCTTGACACTTTTGTCCCGTCTTTGTTGGTTGTCATTGCGCCCATGGGTACTATGGGTGTTGAAGTCGCCAATGAAGAAGAAATTTTAGAAATGGAGGGTTTGGTGGAATTCCCGAGATTTAAATTGAGGGTGCTTGAAATCTACTGATGGAGGGTTGTAGAATGTTTGTTTTGTAATATGACAGAGGCTGAGCTCAATGGTGAGGATGTTGATGTTATTGTCAGCAGGAAATTGAGGTCTTGAGTCTACAACGGTGCCTGTTTTCATATCTATATATAGCACTTCCGTACTGTCTGGTGTGGGTCTCTCGATGGGTATAAGGACCATTCCTGGCCCCCACCCTGGGTCCCCCGGGGGACATTGGACCATTTTGGCACCATTTTTAAAAAAAATATGTCGTGTTCAGCGGAAAGAAAAAAAATCAGTCTAGAAACACTGTCAACACAGAAAATGTTAACACCATGTCCCTGTTGCGGTGGCTGTGGACCCGCCTATATAGGTATCTTATATAACCTTGTAAGTGATACGACAAAAAAGCAATATCTAGTAACGATAAAAATATATTTTATAGTCAGGGACCGAATACAGAATAAGGTGGACCAATTGCGCATCTGACGTAATTTGATGGTGCAGAATAAATGTCAGTCCTGAAAAAATAATCTGTGAACACATAGCTTCGAACACCGAAAAGTTACTTCCGGGAGAATTGAAACACGGGACCTCAACACGGACATTTTAAATAATATTGGTTTGAAAATGCCACTCATACTACACATTCAAACCAATCACAATCCGCGTTGTGCGATTGACAAACCTTGACATACCTGCAATTGATGCACCCAAATTCGTCCCTGATATGTGACTTTCTATCTAATTCACATATCAAGAAATTTCAAAACAATTACTTTCTTCTGATCAGGGGGGGTGGGGTTGGGTGGGGTTTGGGGTGGGGTGGAGGGAGAGGAGGGTTAACTCTGGGGAATATATTACCCCATGCCCCCATCCTGGCTCACCCCACCACATTAGATGCAACTGTTCGGTTCCAAATCTTGTACACCAAAGGAAAGAATTCACTAATGTCAATTCCAATTAAACCAAACCTGCTCTCTGGATTTCAAAACTCAGAATTTAATAATTTTATTTTGAGCAACAACTTCCCACTACGTTTAGCTTCAAAGCTTGTCAGAAAGCAATGACCTTACTGTAGCATCGTGCGTCCAAACCAAAAGGTGGGATTGTCGAGTTGTATGGATGGATGCTATGGTAAAGATAAAGATAAATGACTCCAGTTAATTTGTGTACCCTTTGTCCTGGATTATTGGACGAAGCTGTGAGCGGTAGGGAAAGTAAGTACTGTAACAAGCTGAAGAGTGAGAAAAATATCAGTTTTGTGATCAACTGAATCTTAACCCATGCTAAGCAATTCCGGGCCTCGCCACACCCCAAGGATTTTGCAGTAAAGATGGCTGTTGGTCACATGCAGCCAACACACTTTGTGGGCAGAACAGCCAATATCGGGTTGGGGTTTTACAGTTTCATTGAAGCAAGAATAGCCTAGAGGCGGGACATTATTGTCTGTAAATCAAGGGGCCTGTTCCAGTCAGAATTGCCTAGTATCGTGCTTTAGCAATGCTTCAGTTTCACTGCGCTAAATAATGAAACTACTTGGGGGGGGGGGAAGCGAATATGAGCCTACTTCTATCCCCCTCCCAAGGTTTCTCACGTACGAGGAGCATTCGGTTAGTGGAAAAAGAGAGGACTCATGATATTAGAACGTTGAAGTCGTAAGTTTGAGCCCTGCTGCGGCCAAATGTGTTGATTATGTGTCTTTGGGCAAGATTACTTAGTCTCAATTGCCTCATGACCCCAAGCAATAATTGGGTAGCAGTTATGGATGATATTACAATCTAAGCGACTGATAGGGGAGTAGCCTACACAGCTGCCCACCCAGATGAAGAAAAATGATTGTGACGATTTCTGATGGCCAGCCAGCGTAATAATAATTGCAACCGTGCCTTGAACACGCAGTAGGGTGGATATAAATCAACATTAGTTATTATTGTATCAGGCTGTTGTGATCCAATTCGCCAAAATTTATCAAGCACAAAATTGAGTCGCTTCCCAATATTACCAAATAAAATATCGTACTCACTCTGACCACACTGTTGGGGGTGACAATGTAGAAAAGACTTAGGTCTTCTGATAGCGATGTTGCCACTGCAGGTAGACCTTTTGAGCCATGATAGCTCTGGCTGGTTGTCAGCAGTACTTAGTGATGGAAATATAAACAGTACCGTAGTCATGATTGACGGTGGGGGGATAAAGATGTGTATAAAATATAGAAGTGCCTGGAAAAGAAAAAGATGCAAAATGAGAGTATGTTTGTATTGGGTTGATCAGTATACGGTACACAATATTTTCACAGGGTGTTAAGGTAGGCTCGAGGGTGTTTTCAACCAATCACATAATGCAATGCGCCTCTAACCGACTGTTAATAAAACCATGTCAGTACTTAGGGGAAAAAAGAAGTTGTCCAAAGTTCAATAACCACAAGACATTTCATGATCATGCTTAAAAATTCCCTAAGTAATAACGCTTTGTGGGCTATCTTTAAAATGAAGCTTAAGGTAGGATCATCGGATTTATTACATAAAATCAGAACCCTAAAATCAATTTAGTCCAAATTTGACTAGCTTATTGGTAAGGATTGTTGAACTCTCCCCACAAGTTTGGCAGTTTCAAGACTGGCATGTTATGGGTCAGTCTGTTTTTGTTTTATTTATTTTTTAAAAATCTCTAATTTTACAATAAATAATTTTTCAGCATAAAAAATGGTAAGGGTGCTTTTAAGCTGTGAACTTAAGGGATTGTGTGTTATAAACCAAAATACCTAAATCTCCGTTGGATTTTGAATTTTTTTTTTAAAAGTGCTCTAATTCTTTGAAAAAATTATTTTAGGGAAAAAATAAATTTGGGGAAAATTAAAACCGCCATGATTTCAAATCGAAACCACTCAATATGCAAAACCTTAACGTGAGAATTTTCGAAATTTGATTCCTTTCATATGCACCTTATTCCTCACCAAGGGAGTGTAGTGTCTTCTGGAAAAATTTTGCAAAGTGGATACTTAAGTATTTTCTAGAATACTTGAAAAAAATTGTTGTTGCCAACCACCTGTCTTTGTTTTTGACACACAGAAAAATAAAAAAAATGTATGGATTTTTTGATTAAATCTTTTACCAATTAAACAACAAACACCAATCTTATTAAAAACTCATCAATTACTTGAAAATAATGAAATAAAAGGTGTAGTTTATCACAAAATGGACTTAATTGGTCGTTTTTATACTGCCAAATCAGCCCCCCCTGTACAAAGTCTATGGGAATTTGGAAATACGCATAGTGACATATCTCCCAAAAGCCTTTTGGAAAAAAATTAAAAATTTGGCACACATGTTCTTCAACAAATACAACATTCATGAGAATTTCAACAAGATCTGGACCACGAACGCCGTAGCCGATAATCCTACCTTAGAGTCAGGGTTTTTATGTGTTACAAATAGGATTTTCACAGGATCACATGACCGTATTGAGGTGAAATTTCCCCAAACTGGTGCATTGTGGGATTGACTCACTACACCTTCTGAGGTAGGCTATAGTGTCCTGGATAGAGGATAGATTTTGTTGAAACATGCATGCTAATTTTCTATTTTTTTTTCAAAAAGGTATTCTTGAGATATTTAACATTTCTCTGATTTCAATTTCCCACAAACTCTGTACAGGGACTGATTTTGGCACTCTGCTAAAATGACAGAAGATGGACAAATTGGATAGAAAAACGTATGTTTTGTTTTTATATTTTTTAAAGTTCTCAATTATCTACAAGATTGGTTTTTATTTAGATTATATTTATTTAGGTGCAGGCTAAAGCAAATTACTTAGTAGAGTTTTGGAAAAGTTAGTACTGGTCAAAATTTGCTTTTATCTTGAAATACTTCAAAACCAATTTTAATAATTATTTCTAGAAAGAACTACATTTTTAATGTTAACAAATATGATGTAAAACATTCAAAGAAAATGAAATTAAGAAAATTCTGAAGCTAGATTTTAAAGTTAAAGTGCTTCTATTTTAAAGGTGGGTGACCCCATCGACTAACTTGTCTTCCTACACAGCAAGATTCCTACTCACGGTGTAACCCAGAGCTTAGGCTACTCCATGGGTACTCTTAGCTCTACTCCAAGGGTACCCCCTTGATGCACTATTGATGCAGTACCTAGAACTAAGTACTTGTGAAGTATACGAACCACTGGATGGATAGCAGCTATGTTTACTTAGCAGTACCCATCCTATAGTGTACTCTGCAGTTGCCTGCTAGGTGACTGACAGGTACCCATGTAAGCCACCAGTAAGTGGAGTACCTCTGCAGCTACTCCACAGGAGTACCTTCACAGGTACTCCCCTACCAGCTGCCTAGTAGGCAGCACATTGGACCATAGAGGGCGCCAAACATTACATTGTTGTTTACGACTTTCTGATCATTTTCAAGCTTAGTAACATCTATATTTGAGTTGAGGATCACCAAAAACCCCTATAAATGACATTTTGTGTAAAAACATATAACCTATGTGACCAAAATGTTAAATATGGACAACATTACTAAAATAATCACACAAAGCTCAAAGCTCATTTGCATGGGAGTACCCATGCAGGTACTCCCGCATGGTGTGACTAGTGGTTAAGCTACTGCGTGTGTACCTAGGTGGATGGTTACCCCCACTTTTGCGGCCGGCGATGTGGTACCCATGCGGGTGGGTACTCCGCGGCTACTTAATAGTCACTTCAAGGTACTCCATGAAGAAATTGGTTGTGTACTTTACTCACCAAAATTGAGATTTTTGGTATCGAAGAAAGTTCATATTACTCATTATCTCAGTAAAATTAAAGGCCCAGGTAATGTTTCCTTTTTATGTTATGAATAAAACAATAAGCCTCCCAAAGTGATTGACCACACCAGCTCGCACACACTGTCTATGGATCAATTTGTTACACAATTAGTTTTCTACATTCAAATGACTGTACCAATTTAACTGAAGATTTTACACATAAACATAACATACCCAAACAGGAGACATTGATAAGAGGCTAAAGACATCCAGGTACTTTGTAGACTTACTTTAAGTTTGCCTAAAAAACAACCTTTAATCAACAATGCGTACTATTACATGAATATCATAGACCTCAAACTCATTTATATAGTAAAACCACAAAGTTCACAGACCAGTCAAATGAAGTGCATGCAGTGGGAATCAACTCTATCGCGTGTTTTCTTGTGTTATATGCCTTTCCATGTCTGCTGAATAAATTTTGCAGAGTATTTACTATAAAAATTGTTCTGTTTACCCATAAGGGCACTGATTTTGGTCTTAATCATTTCAGGGTGAAACTGATGTATGTAAAATTTACAACCACGCACAAAATATAAATTTTTGAAAAATGTTGAGGTCTCACTATTTTTCAATATGTTCCATTGTCCTCTTATAGCCCTGGAGCTACAACACATTTGTAACACATCTCAAGTACAAAATGTTTTGAGGTATTAAATATTTTGACAGAGTGACCAGGAACCCCTAAACGTGATTCCTAAGTGCCGCTAGTGGTGCCTTAAGGAGAGGGGCCAAACAAAGTTTTGGACATGGGTCAAATTTTAATGATCCAATAATGTTTAAAAGCACACCATTTTTGTGGCGAACCATAAGGATTCAGAAAGGTATAGTTTGTAATAGGTACAGCTTAAAGTTTCAGAGTTTAAGGCTAAAAACAGCAAAAATCAATAATAAGGGTCAATTTCATTTGTACAGGGGTAAATTTAAAGTTCTTCCCGTTTTGGATAAAAAATGGTGCACTTATTGTGGATTTCATAGATTAAAATAGGAATAGTTTTGACTGTCTTAAATGCCTTAGTTTTTCCGATGTAGGGGGCACAGAAGGTCACGTCCATTGCATTCAATGGGGCTTGCACTTGTTTACCCCCTCCTACTTTCCTTAAGCAAGCATTTGAGGACCTCAAACTATTCCTATAATTTTATCCTATGAGCTCCACCAATAAATTGCACCATTTTGTTATCCAAATCGGAGCATTTTTAAATTTGACCCCTGTACAACTGAATTGACCCTTTTTATTGATTTTTGCTGTTTTTTTTAGCGTATAACTCTGAAACCTTTGGCTGTACATATTACAAACTATACCTTTTCTGACCTATGTTAACACATAACATGGTGTGCTTTTCAAAATGAATGGACGATTTAAAATTGACCCTGTACAAACTTTTGTTTTGGCCCCTCTCCTTAAGGCACCACTTGCGGCACTTAGAATCACGTTTTAGGGGTTCTTGTCGTCTGTCAACATTTTATCACTCAACCTTTTGTACTTGAATGTGTTCAATGTGTGCTAGCTCCTGTTAGGATATCATGTTTGTGGTGAAATGCTTCAATGTGAGGTGGAAAACACCTTCCGTGCCAAACAAACGGACAAGTTTTTGGAAACATCTTTAGGGAAGTAGGATATTTTGACTCACTTGATTCCAGGTCGATGATGGAAGCTGGAAAAAATTCTGCCTACAAATATGACTAGTGGCCTTCCCAAATATATCCGTGCCGTCTGTATATGCAGCGGTGAGGCGGCGATGTCTGAAAGGGTTTCGGTCCTGGCTCGCTCAGTGTTTTCGTATCTAGTAAAGAATACCAAGAATGTTTCATTTAATGTTCCAAAATTGATGCTTGTTCATATACTTAATAGGTCTAGAGCCCCCCCCAACAACCGTGATTTTTGTGAACATTTAGTGTCCAAACTAAGAATTTTGCAGTACTCGGCTCGCACGCTTACTATATTCTGAGAATAAAAGAGCGTGGGGTGCATGTGTGTTATTAGCCAATTGGAACAAAATAGTTAAATGAGGTCGTAATAGCATGTGCTGAAAAAAGCCAACAAAGTGTAATAAGTGTGTCCCCTACTACCAACATACACGAACTAGAATTTTGCAGTTCTCGGCTTTCGCGCTCACTATATTCAAAGAATATAAGTTGTGGGCCGCTCCATGACCTTTGACCTTGACATGACCTTTGACCTCAGCACCATATGAGGGATCCCATGGTGCACCTATGACAGGAGTTTGGTTCGAATTGAACTTCAACTTTTCAATTGAGGTCAATTTTACATTTTTAGCCTATTTTTCAACTTGACCTCATACGACCTTTGACCTCAGTACATGACCTTTGACCTCATCAACATATGAGGGATTCCATGGTGCACCTATGACATAAGTTTGGATCGAATTGAACTTCAAGTTTTCAATTGAGGTCAATTTAAAAAAAAATTAATTAAGTAACACATCCACACATACGCACAACGGATTGCTAAGTGGTCCTGCCAGCTATAGCTGGCGGCCCACAAAATGGATGAGGTATATTGCCATGTTTCACTTTCCCATGTCCAAATGAACCATGGTGGAAGAATAATACTAATCTTTATCAGTAATCTTAATCCTGAAACAGCTAAAAACTTCCTTCCTTGAAACCTACAGATCTTCCCTATCCACTTTCCATCCTCTTCCTTCACCTTATCCCTTGCCAAATTCTCCTACCTTCTTCTGAGTTCCACCTCCGACTCGAGAGGTGAGGCTGCACCTTTATGGCCTCGTTGTTTCTTGACCCTGTCAGGGTCAGCCTCCATATTCGTGAACGAATGCTGGCCTACATGCATCTTGGCAAGCTCCTCCTCCCATTTCCGCTCTGCTTCCTCATCACCAAACTCGTCTCCATTCTCTGTTGTGAGATAATCAATAATGATTGATCAATTTAACGGCAAGTGCAGAGCTACAAGTAGAATATTCAGTATAGTCTGTAATCTCTGCAACAAAGCATTCCATTTTTCTTACAAGTGCCACTTACTACTTTCAAGATATTTGCCACAATATTACAGCAGTGGCAAAAAAATAAGGTCAGTTACAAGTCTCAAAAAAGGAAAGTTGAAGAAATTGGTCTGTCTAGATCAGTAACTATTGGTGACCCTTACATGACCTTTGACTTTTAACCTGTACACCCACACAACTACCTCTGGACCAATATTGACAGGTCAGGCATGCTCTTTTAATCATTGTAGCTGGCAATGTAGCTGCCTAGATATCCCTCTGCTCACTATGACAAAGATGTTACTAGAAGGAGCCGTGCTATCGCATGTGATGAATGTGACAGATGAGATCACAGTTGTTGTACTAGTATACTACAAGATGAAAAATTAACAATAATATAACCCATGATGCTGAATTGAGCTGTGTGCAACATTTGCTCATTGGAAGCATTACTGTCCATAACAGCTGACGACATTGAAAAAGGATGTTTCAATAACTGTTGTGTCTATGGTCAAGGCTCAAATACTATCACTAATCAACCTGACTTTTTATGTGACCATTTTAAATAAAATAGGGACAGCGTTCCCAAATAGGTCGTCCAATTTATTATGTGGTCAAAGAATAAGTGTAGAGCAATATGATGACCATAAGTGACCCTAAATGATCTTTGATCTCATCTGTTACCCCTCATAATACCCCTTGTCTGAATATATAAACATACCAAGTATAAACTTCATCCATCACTGCACTAAAAAGCTAGACAACATTTTAACCAAGTGTTTACCACATGCACAAGATGACCCTAAGTGACCCCTGAATGACCTTTGACCTCATCATCTGATACCTCACATAAGATCCCTTGTCTAAATGTATAAGCATAGCAAGTATGAACTTGATCCACCACTGCACTACAAACCAGACAACATTTTAACAAAGTGTTTATCACATGCACAAGATATGACCCTAAGTGACCTCTGAATGACCTTTGACCTCCTCATCTGTTACCCCACATAATACACCTTGTCTCAATGTATAAGCATACCAAGTATGAAATTGATCCATCACTGCACTAAAAAGCTAGACAACATTTTAATCTAAAGGGTATACCAAAAGTTTGACACACACACTGACTGACAGACACACACACGAATCATGCTGCCATAAGGTCTTCCCGATTTCATCGGACGACCTAAAAAGGGCTTGCATTTTATTTTATGTAATAATCAGTCTCTTATCTGAACTAAGAATTTTGGTTAAAATCATCTACTTCCACATTAATTGGGTTGGATAGAGATAGAAACGGTGGGGATTATATATCAAAAACAATCTGGCTTTAAATCCTGGATCTGACCTGACAGATGAGACCTTGAGACACTTCAATTTACTCTTACCGAGAACCAAATTTAGCATTGTTGCCGTTTATTTATCACCCACCAGCAAACATGAGACTTCATTAATCAATTTGAAGGATTTATTTTAAAAAATCAGATTGGATTGCGAGGTCATGGTTTGGGGGGATTTTAATATTAAATTTCTTATTTCTCAGAAAAAGACATTTGGTCTTTTTAGAAAGCATCATGTGTATTATAGCTGGATGGTCTGAAAAATTTCATTGATGAACCTACTCAGATTGCACCAACTAGAGTGAGTAAAAAAAACATTACCCTTTTAAAATTGAACCAATATTTAAAAAGAAATAATACAGTGTTCACAGAACGCATACGTCATTTCCCGTAATGGTTTGTGAATGGGGACAAAGGTCACATGAGGTCACCAACATGTGGGACACTACCCAAGGACAATTGTATCCAAGTGTCATGAAAATCGATCTACATATGTAGATACACCAAGCATTTTATAATTCTGACCTTTTGTGGCTGCAAAGGTTACCAAGGTCACATGAGGTTACCAAGGTCACATGAGGTCATTAAAGAGACACTAGCACATTTGAAAAATAGTGCACCCTCAAGATTTTTTAAAATCGATATTTTTGCATGGTTGTAAAGCTTTTATATACATTAGCCCTCACCTGAAATGATTAAGACCAAATCAGCGTCCTTATGGGTAAACAGAACGATTTTGTAATTAATGTCGCCGGCGACATTAATTCAGCAGACGACGGAAATGGCGTTTAACACAAGCAAACGCACGCCGTATGCATGTTTCCCATGGCATGCACCGTTTGACTGGTCTGTGACCTTTGTGGTTTTAATATCAATGAACACGAGTCAATGATATTCATGTATTAAACACATTCGTTGATTAAAGTTATAGAAAACTTAAAAGGTAGCCTACAAATTACTTGGATGTCTTTAGCCTCTTATTAACGTCCCTATCTGTTTTTGAGTATGTTATTTTTATGTGTAAATGTATCTCTATTCTTTCAATCGCCTAGACTATCACTTGAGAGCAAATTGAAGAATTTCATATTTTGGGAAAATGTGCCAGTGCCGCTTTAACACGGGGCACACTACCCAAGGGTCATTGTACCTAAGTGTCATGAAAATCGATCAACGATTTGACCCCACTCGTGGGAAGAGTAACTGTGGGGCACTATACCAAGGATCATTACATGCAAGTGGCATGAAAATGTGTGTAAGTATGTGGAAATAGTGGGCAATTATGTTTAGGGTTAACATTTTGACCACACACAAACAGAGACACAATACCAGAGCAATCCGTATGTGCCCTCTTGCAGATGACAAGAAATTGAATGAAAATTGTCTGGTAAGCATGGCAATTATGAATAGGATTGGAGAATACTGCAACCCCAACAACTTACCAAATGATCCGACGGTTCCCATAATTCTTATCTGTCTCTCTGGAATCACTGGCTCTCCATTCTCATTTCCTACATTCTCCGGTAGTAGATCTACGGCCCACTGCTCTTCTATGCTGGTGCGAGGGAAGTAGAGTGGGAGTAGATCTTGATAAATATCCTAAAGAGAATAAATCATGGTATTCATTAGTTTGGTAAAAGATACTTTTGTAACATGTCAATTTCCAAATTAAAAGGTGCATTTTGTGATTCCAGCACCTTCTGTTTTATTCACTAGATATCCTTGAGAAAAGCTTATTCACAAAATTTGAGTTGATTCTGATCTTGCGGTTTTGTGTTATGAGAAATGGCTTGTTTCCCACTGTCCCATAGGCCACTGTACGGTAATTTCTGTCCACTTACATGGGTGCCTGTCTGTTTACGGACAGAAAATAGAAAATTGCTCATTTCTTAAAGATACAACAGAATTTGCACGTAAAATTAAGTACACATGGATTACTAAAGCTAACGGTTCAGATGATACAAAAATCTCAACTTTTTTAGGTAAGTCGGGGGGACGAGGGTGTGGATCACGAAATGCCTCTTTAATTTGATAAATGGGTAAAAGAGTAAGTCAACTAAGTACATTTACACCACACACATACCCACATACCTATGGACACACACATAATACCAAAGTAACACCTATATGCTGCATTGCTTGCAGTAGATAACAAAAAGGCCACAAAACATTACAACACTTAACAAGGAAATACTACCACTAACCTCATTAATACCCATATTGACTAAAATGATAACTTCAAATGATTCGCCATGTTTCTCTAGAAATCTTCTAACTGTTCCTGAAATGAAATAGACATATGAAAAACAAAATTAAGATTATCCAGGCAACAGCAAAACTAGTAATGAAATTAGTACATAAAAGGTTGTTCCCCAGTTGGAGCTGATAGTGAAATCAGGGGAAATAGAATAATAATTGATCCAAAAATCATTTACCAGTTATTCATAAACGTTTAGGGAATATGATTGGATAATAAGCGTGCGCTGATTTTTATTAGTACGTATATTAATGTTTGTATGTGGCGTGTTTAGAATGCGTACGTGCAAAGTTGGTTTATTTTAGGCCAAGTAAAAAAAAACTTGTTTCTCGTCCTAACTTTTTGAAAAAAGGAGGAGGAGGGCAGTTTTTTGTTTTTTGTTTTTTTTTTTAATTACCGATCCAAGATGGCGGATGGTCCTTTCCAAAAGGCAACAAAGCTTCCCAAAATTTGACTTACTTTTCTTCAGACATCACAGGTATGTTTTTGCTTCCAAAAGGCAATTCTCCTACTAACTTTTAACCTTGAACAATGTGCCCTTAATAAATTAAACACAAATATAGAAAGTTAAACAAGACATTTTGCATACTGTACAGTCATGTTTTAATGTTTTCTCCTTCTTTCTTTCAGGTATAAACAGCTAAAGCAAGAAACAAATTGTTTTCTGAATTTACAAAATATTAGTGTGGTCTTTGGAATATCTTGGACAAATAAATTCCAGCCTCAGTTAACAAAGTCCAACAAGTGCTCCAACGGCCACACTGATATTGAACAAAATATTTACCCATACTTCAGTTTTCACGTGATTTTAATCAGACATTTCATAATTCTGTTGTTCTTTGAATGTTTTTAAAAATGTTTGTGTTCTTAACTTCTCTTTTTATTGATATCAGATCAGTGTGATCTTTTAACTTATTGTATCTGATTCATGCTAGACATACTGTGAAAATGTTGTACAAGTTACAAAAAGAATTAAAACCCACTGTTCTCTCACATAATTATTGCAGGGTTGCAGTTTCATTGTAACTTGTACCAAATTTTCTAAAAGTTGGTCCATAGTATTGTTTCAGAAATCTGAATGAAGTGCCATTCGGCACTCGTATGCACACACACACGAAAACCATCCTTCTACTTCTTAGTACCGCTGTACTTGCGAAAATCTAAACACATCTGTTGGTTTTAGCTCACAAACAATGAATTTTGGTCTTAATCGGAAGAAGATGGCCTATTTCACGCAGATGACAGTGATTGAACGCGATTTCCGTGGGTATTTTCCCGTTTCTGAAAGACAGCTGTATTTAAAAATGGCGGCTCTAAACATTCTCAGAAACCGGACGTTACATTGATTATCCATTAATTTCAGTCGTTATTTTTATTTTTGATTGCAACGAGTTTTAGTGGCGATACACTTCGGCTAAATTAATAAAATAAAAATCGACTTAAAAAAGAAGAGTACGTTTCCACAAGGGAGCTTTCAATATTCATAGACTGTTTTTTTTTTTTTAAAAAATCACAGCGTCATAGACTCGATCTACCTGTGCTGACGTAACGGCAAACTAGACTGCTAACATTAATAAAATAAAATACCGGTACTTGAAGAGAGTCGTTTCCACAAGGGAGATTTTCAATATTCATAGCTTTAGCGCAGGCCTCAGAGACTCTACCTGTGCTGCCTACGCATAAATAGACTGCATAATAGAACAAACTTTAGCGAACTAAAATGTTAACTTTACCGCCGATTTTCGATGAATTTTCGATAAAAAAACAAAATTAAATAAAAAGAAAAAAAACTTTTTATGATGCGGCAGCCAAACGCATGCGCGCGAGACGAGAACTAGTATATTTTTTTACTTGGCCTTATGGGTGGGTGGGTTTTGAATTTTTCATTGGAATCTTTCTGCAAATAGTTCCAATAGTTCAATTAAAAAATATGCTGTACACACATTTATGAATGAGGGTTAAGGTGGAAAACAAACACACCATTTGCATAGATCTTTAAATATTGAGCCAAATTCAGTAATCAAATTCAAAAGTAAGGGGTGGACCAGACTTACTTAAAATTTGGGCAATCAGTTTTGATGCCATTGTCATTCCAACCAAATGCCAAAAACATCTAATTTGCAAAATATGTATTTTTTGGGAAACACAAGTATCTCAAGAACCACTATAACCCTAGACATTTGTTATACAAATCAATTAAAGCGCTTGACATACTCCATGACCTAAACCTATAAAAGCACTGATTTATTGGACATCAAATCAAATGCAGAATTTGGTAAAATGATGGTAAATTGTGAAAGATTTTGGGGAAAAGTGCCTAATTAATATGCACATAGCTAATTTATCAACTTTGCTCAAATATAATTTTTTTTTTTTTTTTACATTTTGGGTCATAGTCAGCAACTTACATACTATCTACATGGTAAAGTTTATTATGTTTTTTGAGGTCCACTACAACTTTTTTAAGATTTAAGGATCAAAAATAACTTACTTAATTTTAGCAATAATTGGCACTAAGTCTTCAGAAAAACTGCTATGCTTTGAGAGTACATTTTTTAATGGCGATTTATTAAATATCGCCTTTTGAAAAACAATAAAATACATACGATCAATGTCTTATGCATTTTATTGTTTGTCGGGTGGCGATTTCAATCAAATGACTAATTGCTTGCTGATAGACAACTTTGTCTTGTAACTTTTGAACCCTAACTCTAAAAACAATGAAAGGAGGTAAATTTACTCTTTCTCAAGTTATAATTTCAAAAACAAATAATTTTGCCTTCTAAATGGAGTTGTCCACCTTAAAACCAGCACATATGTTTAATCTACTTGTGCATTTTTAACAAAAATTACCTGGTGCCAAAGATGGCCCCCAACTGTGGTTTAATCACAGTTTATTGAAAATGAGCAAATGAACTCATTAATATTTCATAACCTGTCCAAAAAAAGTATACACACGTGGACCCCTGTCAGTTCTACTATCAACCGTGCCATGTTAGCAGTTCATTGACTAATCGGTTAGTCTGTAGAGTGGTTAACTGAATTTTCCTTTAATATGCAAAGGAGCTCATAATATTCATAAACCTGTCCAAAAGTATCAGCAACATGATCTCCTCAATGTTCTATCACAGTGCTACGTTAAAAGTTCAATTTTCCCAGTTTTTCCACTGCTTTTTCTGTTCTATTCTTCTTCTGTGTTGTTAAAGCGATTTTATTGTATATAATCTATCGGCACACATAATAATGAAATATCCCCCCCTAAATAAACGTACCATATGGTTTCGATGGCATTGGAGATTTCCTTGCGAAAAATCAGATTTTTTTCCGACCAATATACACACTGTACACGATCATGGAAGCTACCATGTTTAGATTTCCTGTGGGGTATATTCAACGCCGCATGCATCCTAAAACAGAAGCCAGAGCTAAAATATATCCCATACGCTCATATATCCCGTGCCAGTTTGCCACAAGCCTCATCCTTTGAACTTCGTTGAGCACACAAAGGATATGAAGCGAAGTTCGTTTAGATTTTTTATTGGCCAGAAAACTACCTTTTGTTAAAACCTCTCCGTGTATGAGAAAAATTTTAAGAGGGGTGTTTAGATATCATTTTTGTGATCAACAAAGGTTATAGTTGGCCTAAACCTCACAATCCTGGAAAACGTGGACATTTGAAAAGGGTCGCGAATATTTAGTTTTATAAAAATCGCGTCGCACTGTAACCCACTGATCTATACAAGGATGGCTACACAACAGTAATTGGTATATTAGATGATGGAGCAACGGGCGGGCATCTTGGTCACCGAAACACAATCGCATTTCATAGACAGACACCTGTTTTTAACAGAAGTTGTATCCTGGTGCCACGGTTTAGAGACAAGCCATCCCATACGCGCAATACAATGAGCTCACTGATTGGCTTGATATTCGTATCTGTTATGTCGCTTTTCCCATTTCAATGGGAAAAATTTGTATTCTAATGACCTACCGGCTCTTACCCCCCTGCTTGGGCTCTTTTTGGATGACCAACATGCATCCTTGCTTCAATTACGAAGCCCATGTTTTCCAATCCATTGTATAGAGATCAGTGTTCGAAACCAACTAATGCGCGGTCCTCAATCTACGTACTTTTAATGTGAACCGAGTAGCGCTTCTTTTGTATGACTGTTAGAGTTTCCTAATTTTTATTTTAAAAACTATATTCCTCAAGAATCCCAGGCTCATTTTATAAAAAATTAGGCACAAAGGTATTCCAGTTTTGATAAATTGATATATTTTAAAGGAAAATGTTAAATTAAAGCTTGTTTTTAATTTTCAATGTTTAAAAGTAAACGCGATAGTCTTTTCATACAGGCCCGAACTTGACTAACCACCGATGCTCTTTCAATTGTTGTGAAAGACTAAACGTGGCTTGGCGTGTGGCAAACGATGCGTAAATAATAAACGTGGCGGCTTCCTAAATCGTCTACTTCTTCTTCAAAAGTTAGCGTGAAAGATGTTTTTCTTCGCAAGGAATCCTCCAATGACCATGCTCAAACCATCTGGTAACTGTCATATTTCAGGATATTTCATTATATATGTGTCGATAGATTTATAACCAATAAATTCCTTTAATTCGTTTTTGGGTTAACCACTTGATAGTGTCACATATCTATAGTTTGGTCTATCCCCGCCAGCCTACTTTGTTTTCGTTCCTATATGTTTTTCTACTCCCTAGGCAAATGCTCAGACTCTCATTGCAGCTATGATGCTTCTACATGGTGTTTATCTAATTAACTTTATCGTGGCTCATGCAGATTATATACTAACAGATGGCCTCCAATTACTCAAGCCGCAGTGCATTGTGTTAAACTTCACCAACCACTGAATAGTACCACTTCATAGAACACACACAAAAATTAATGACTGCTTTCAGTACAAGTATTGTTTACTGTGTACAAACCTGTATGACCATGGTCGTGTTCTCTGACCCAGGTCTAGTCAAAAAATTGGCCCCAAATCCTCCGAAATTGGAGATTTTGGACAAAATGACCCAAATGCCCACTTGCTGACCACTGATCCAAAATCAATGTACAGCCCACGATGTATGTTGCATGAGTGTCATGCATGAGCCAGTGCATCTTATCTTGAAGGAAATTTCTTAGATTTGGCCAAAATGAACAATACAGACCACTAGATGACCACTGACAACTGTGTAAACCATTATGCGCTTGGTCAGTGGTGCTGCTAGACAAATTTTTGATATAACATTTAATTGATTGAGCTTGTTGGAAAATAAAAAAAAAGGAGAAATGACTGACATATAAACACTTAGTTAGCCGTGCTGAACATCAGGTAAAAACAATTTATGAAGGTTTAATTTACATCTTTATTTTCATGATTCTTTCCCCGATTTTTCCATCGCCAATTTTTTCTGGCTTGCTGCGCTCGCCAGTAGACCCCAATTTTTTTTCCACAGTCTTTGAAATTCTGGCTAGCGGGGTGTGGGTGGAGGGGGGTGGTGGGGGCAAACCTGCCCGCCTCACAGACTCGTAATTTCCTTCTCCTCCCTTTCCCTTTCTCTTTTCTCTCTCTTCTCTCTTCTCTCCCTCCTTCCCTTTTCTTTCTTGCTCTATTCCTTTCCCCTTTTTCTTTCCCCTTTCCTTCTCTTTCTCCTCTCCTTCCCTCTTTCTTTTCTCTTTCTCGCCTTTCTCATCCCAATTTTCAATTCCAGCCCCACTTTAGTTTATCTCTGGATGTAGCACGGTACTATTATGATATGCTATAGGTTTTGTGATTTGATCAATGTGTCAGTGACTCCTACGAAGTTAGCTGAGCCCTTCACCTGGCAAACGTCTTATTATAATGTGCACTACATCAGCGAATAGAGACTAATATATTATATATCATACATACATACATATTCCTTACAGCATACAACCAAATGCTAAGTGTTCCTTCCAGCTATGCTGGCGGCCCACAGTAATGATTTGTGATCAGCACCCCAATCCTTTTGTTTCCACTTACTTATGGCTATATGAGCTGCTTCTTCTGGCGGATAGCCTCTTTTCACTGAGTTGATGGCACACATTGATAATGAATAGATTTCATGTTCTCTGTAACAGAGAAATGATAGAATAGAAAGGAGTTAGATAATGGAATATGACTCGCATCAATGTTTTATTTATCAGGCACAAAAACAAAGTTTGGTCTAAGAACAAAATGGGGGTTTATTAGTCTCCTATGTAACCCCTGAAGAAGTTCTTCTTGTCTCAAATTATAATCATATACCAAGTAGAACATTCCATCCCTGTGCTAAAAAAAGGTTTGTTATAACTTTATTTGCAGGATGGCCTTTTTAAGGCAAAAAGACATATCTTGAGTGCAATCCTTTTGCCATGAAATAGGTACTGATATAAGTAACAGTAATAACCCGAGTATGGTCCACCCTTTTTTAAGCTGAAAATACCTTGAAATTGGGGGTGGGATAATGCCCGCATCTTAGCCGAAGCCGGAGTTGAAAATGTCTTGCCTACTCGCCACATACACTGTACATCCACCTTCATGACTTCCGAATGTTTTGAAGACTCAGAAAGTTGAAAAAATTCTGTTTTTTGTCGTAGTACGTAGTTTCCACCCTCATATCTGGAAGTAGATTTCATCTTTCATTCGTCATGTAACTAACCATGATATACTTAACTTAGTGATTTTTTTAGCAAAAACGAACAAAATAGTCGTGAAAACCGAACCAATTGGCCATCATGTTTTGGCGGCTGCCTATTTGGTTTGCTGCCAATGCCCTCTGCCCTACCACACGGTCATTGTTCAAATTATTCTTTTCGTTTCAGAAAAACAAATCCACCAAACAAACTTTTTATGAATGAAATATGAAACTGAATAATTTTTTTATGGACCCTGTTATTATTTTTATACAGGGGGGGGGGACTGAAATATGTAAAAGAGTGAAAAAAATATGGTAGAATCACGTCTGAGTGAAAGTAGAAAGCCTTGAGAGGTTGACCAGAAACCTGTCTTCCTCTGCGTGTTCTATTCTCTACTACTGAAATGTATGCTTTTTTCACAAACTTTAAAGGTACCAGACGTCATTAGAAACATTCTAGAGATGATTATAAGATTAAATATGGAATTTCGTATTCATTGGATGGGAAAATGATACATTGGGTAGTTTCCGAATTTTGCAGTCCGTGTAGGCCAATTTTTTTTGGCATGGGCAATAATAAACGATCTTTATAATTTTCTGAAATTTTCCTAAACTTAGGGGTGGGATTATGTTAATCTGAGCATGGGTCTAAACTCGGGTCAGTACGGTATATTATGGTAAATGCCGCCTAATGAACACACCTTTTGCCCTGGCCATGATGGTATACACAACAACTGGCCTCCATTATTTCTATATGGTTAGAGAGACACACGGACATTTCCGAAAGAAACGCCCCCTTTGTTTATTCTGAGTTGTGTGCATATTTGGAACGCTTACCAATGTATTAGATCACACCTGAAGTGAATAAGCTAAATACACCATTGTTATGTAATAAGATCATTAAGATGATGATTTTGCATTTTCTGTTATTCACGACAGAGAATCTAAGCATGATTTTTCAATGGGGCCGATTACGATAGCAGGCAAGTGCAAAACAATTTTTTGGTTTTCTTTTGTTCTTGTTTGACCAATAATCTTTCGAAATGTTCTTGGTAGGTGTTCTACCACCGATCAAGTGCAATTAAGGGCAGTGTCAACCCTGGTGCTTTTGTTTTTACACGAATTTCTGATTTTTGCACCATTTTAAACATCAAACTGTGTTCTATAGTTACCAACAAAGGTTATCCACTGCAGACAATCCTGAGCTGTATTTTTTGCCGATTTAAAACAGCTATTTGACCATTTAAAGTCACAAAAACTGCTTGGTCTAAACGGCGGGAATTTAAGCACATTTCACGCCGTCAGGCGCAAGACGCACCATCGCGTCGCGCGGTGAATTTTTGCTGCGTAATGAAGAAAAAAAAAAAAAAAAAAAAACACAGGTTGATGTTTAAAATGGTGCAAAAATCAGAAATTCGTGTAAAAACAAAAGCACTAGGGTTGACACTACCCTTAAGGCAAAAAGACATATCTTGAGTTGCATACTTTTGCCATGAAATAGGTACTGATATAAGTATATTATGGTAAATGCCACCTAATGAACACACCTTTTGCCCTGGCCATGATGTATACAAAAACACTGGCCTCCATTATTTCTATATGGTTAGAGAGACACAAGGACATTTCCAGAAAGAAACGCCCCCTTTGTTTACTCTGAGTTTTTTGCATATTTGGAACGCTTACCAATGTATTAGATCACACCTGAAGTGAATAAGCTAAATACGCCGTTGTTATGTAATAAGATCATTAAGATGACGATTTTGCATTTTCTGTTATTCACGACAGAGAATCTAAGCATGATTTTTCAATGGGGCCGATTACGATAGCAGGCAAGTGCAAAACAATTTTTTGGTTTTCTTTTGTTCTTGTTTGACCAATAATCTTTCGAAATGTTCTTGGTAGGTGTTCTACCACCGATCAAGTGCAATTAAGGGCAGTGTCAACCCTGGTGCTTTTGTTTTTACACGAATTTCTGATTTTTGCACCATTTTAAACATCAAACTGTGTTCTATAGTTACCAACAAAGGTTATCCACTGCAGACAATCCTGAGAAAAAAAAAAAAAAAAAAAATGTCTGAAAATTTTGGGGCAAAATCGTGTTTTTTTAGTATTTTTCTCAAAATACGGAAAGTTTTACATTAATCTGATGCCATCATCGGATTCATCGTCCAATTTTCTTTCTAGAAATGTATACTTTACATACAATAATTAAATATTTGCGAAGTTACAAACCAAAATAGATACTCGGAAACTCAAGGTTCACACTGCCCTTAAATTGAGAGAAATTTGTATCCTCAAAAATATCTCCTCCTGTCTCTTTTAGGTCAGGTGGCATAATTAGACGATCCCCTTCGCATCCATGCTATATGTGCTAAAGCACACGATAAAGAGTAGGTATAATGTAATTATGCTAGTAAGGTCACATATTTCAACCGAAAAGTGAAAAGGACACATAATGTCACTGCAAACATACTGGGCCGAGAGTTAATGATGCTTCTAAACATGTGGTCTCCATTCATTACTAATCTTTGAAAGAAACCAGTAAACAGGAATGCCAACACAGTCATCAATTGATTGAAACCCGTGCCTCTGATGCGGGTGATGAGTACAGCATGTGCAACGAAGGTTGTAGCATCAGTTCTACACACAATGGCAAGGTCTTTATTTATACATCTGTTGTTTTCATCCAATTTGGGGGAAACATAATGAAATTTAATTATTACTCATCAATTTTTGTCTCTCACTACAGGTTTTTTTAATGCAATAATAATGTAACAAGTCTAAAAATAAACTTTAAAGAGTTATCCACTCACAGTATATATCCCATTTTGAATGGCAAATTTGGTACATTATTTTCATGGAGAGAAAAGGTTTTCTTTGGAGTGTCCTGAATTCACAGCTCCATTAAGGTGTTGGCATTATGATTTGGTTTCTAAGGAGTATGCACAAGCCGACTTTAATAAACTCGGAGATAAGCAAGCGTGCATTCGTTTGCGATTTTAGCGTCGCAAAAATTCATGAGCGATTTCCCCCCTCTGCGTTGACGCGAATTTGTAAAGCGTTCGCAAAATCGCGTAGAACTCTAATGTTGCTAGGACTTGTCTAAGAACGCACCTGATTAATTACGCATCTCACCTTTCACGCACACATTTTTTGTTTTGCTGCGTGACATATAAGCGTAAAATAACGCGGGATGCAGCGTCTCTAGTGAAAACGGAAATTTCCCTCTTTAAAATGTCCTTTTTCAACGATTTTCAGGAAAACACTACGGTGACACCATTTCTTATTTCGGTATTTAAGTATGCAACTTAGACCTACACATATGTGAAAATCAAAAAACGATCACCCCTTTGTTATCTTTTTTGGGCACTTTATATCGGTGTATCACATTTTCCCATAGAGTTGCTTTGTAAATAATGTAAATTTTGAGCGAAAATGTACTTTTTTGAAAGCTTTTTTCTCAAAAACGAATACGGTAGCCATATTTTTATTTCCAGATTTGTATCACACAAATGAATCTACTATATAATTCAAAATTTTAAAGAATTCTTCGACCCATTAAATCATGAAGCCAACACCTTAAAGCAGTGTGCTGCAATGTACCATGTTAGCCCAGACGCCAATACCTAAGGTGTGGACAATGTACGTACTCATGACAATAGTTTCAAGATCCCACATAACAAGTATCACCCAACAACAATAATACAACCTACACCAGGAAATGTGAAATCAAAACCCTTCTGGACTCATTTGACCCAAAAATGTTGAAAAAAGGCCCTAAACAATTAAGCATGATAGAAAAACTATCTCTATTTGCAATTAGTGCTTTAATTTAAGCTCAAACACATAAGTTACTTGCCTGGTTCCAAAAATCCCTTTTACATTTTTTAGTCACAGTGTGTACACTCATAATTAAGAGCCAAGGTCCATAAATATTTAGGCAAGGTGCGGACAAAGGCAAAAATTAAGTTCGTCCCATTTTATTGGTAACTTGACAGATAGGTCTTGGTCAGAATGCTTGTCCTACAATTATTAACATCCCTTGTGTCCTTGTTGCCATGGAACGCAATTCAAAATGGTTAAGGGGGAAAAATGTCTATTTTACGCTATTGTAGGGAAATAAGGTAAGTTCCTACTACTGACACATATCCCCAAAATGAAAATCATATCAAGGGTGATTTTACTATAAAGTAGCATTGTTTTGAACTTTAAATATACAGGTGTTGCCATTCCCGTCAGCACTTTCCTCTTTTTATCCCCAATTCTATACTTGAAAAATCACTCTTTTTGGCTATTTTTCAGACCTTATTTTACCACACTTTTCAAACGCCTCAGCAGCCGAGGTAGTGTTTTTTCAAATAATCTTGGCATGGATTTTGACCCCCTTCATACCTTGGTAAAAACATGCATAGAATAAAATGAACTGGGATGTTGTCCTTTTTGTTACACATATTCAACAAAACTTGCTATTTTCATGAAAAAGCAGTACAAATTTTCC
>JAMKCH010033430.1:0-15389 GCA_023653785.1 Ophioderma brevispina
ATCAGCAAAAATTCCACCGATGTAGTGGCTATAAGCCAAACTTGTATGGCTGTGTTTTCTGATCATATTAGTGTGGTTTGGTTATATTTCTCGAATCACATATCTTAGTTAATTTTTTGGTAAGTATATGTGTCACAGTCTTATACACCCCCCCCCCCCCCGAAAAAAAGAAGTACATTCCAACCTCGTTATCCGGACACACATTCGGGACCGAGCGCTCATCCGGATATGCGATTTGGCCGGATATGCGAGGATCTCAACAACAGGCTAACATGAAGTTCAGGGGGGATTAAGTGTTGGTGACATGTATGAAAAAGTTATACATTGCTATCCAAAACTAACAATGTGAGTGTTATGATCATATGATATGGAAATAGTGAGAAATAAACAGACCTTATCCCACATTGTTTTTGCAATGTTTTTAATTTCAATTATTGTCTATATCTAATTGGATATAGTCCAGATCGATCGATCTGTCAAAATTCCTCACCTGGTCTGATGGCCGATCATTGCCCTTTTTACTAGCGCAGCGGTTCTGTCAAACGACGGACATTACCTGCATCGTAACGGTTCCAGCTCCAATAGAACGATTTTAAATCATAAATAAGGATCTAATCGCCTGGTTTAAAAAAACAAGAAATTCCCTCATAAGATCTTGTGTTACGAAAGCTGCAAAGATGTGCAACATTTGGAAGCTGGGAATAGCCTATCAAGTTTGAGCTAAATGACATTCGGTTTGGAAGGTTGTTTTTCTAGATATGAGTCGCACGTATGAATTTTTATGAAAAATTTTGCTTTGGTTTGAAATAAATTCTGTCCCTGTTATTTACTTTTTTTCCATTCTCCGTTTTTTTTCGATTTATTGATGCTCATATCGGTCCATTTAAAGTGTGCTTATTGGCACAATCATGTTTTGTGTAATGGTGTTTTTTGTACTGTTAAATTGACCGCGTAGAAAGCCTATGTGCCCATCGGGCCTGTGTTTCGGGCCAAAACGGTTTTTGATTGCGCATTTTTTATCACGGTCATGGGGCACAGCTATGATTTTTGAGGGATTTAGTCCGATTGACCCGTTGTAGCGAGAACTCCTCTCCAGAAAACGAACCCAATAAAAGGATGTAGGAAGCCCTTATTTCCATGGTAAGTACTGAGATAGGATACAAGTTCAACGGGAAAAACTAGGGTGGTTAACGAAAAAATAAAGGAAAAAAATAGAAAAAAATACCACATGCAGCGCAATAGGCTGCCAGTCGCCGGCTGGATAATAGAGGATCCGGATAAATGGTGGCCGGATAAATGAGGTGACTGTACCTAGTATTGTTCATAAAACTATGAAAGGGTGGTACATAAGTTTCCCATCCTCTTCAGATATTGACAATAAAATTGCAATTTCTGATTATGGTTATCAGTAAATTCCCATAAAATTTCATATTAAAATATTATATTATGCATGAGAGATTTTACATATCAGGTATCCTTAAAAAAATTGCAAACCTGGCTTTTGCATTGATGTTAAAGGGGGCGGTTCGATCGTCTTGGACCCCCCTGATTTACCCGGAAGTAGTATCGATTGTGGATATCAGATGAAAGGCCGTATTTTCTCATTGTTGTACTGAAATTTGAGCCCTCGAATCCATTTCATCCCAAAGAATAAACAAAAACCACGTTTTAGTGGTTAAACAATATTAGCACAGTGTTGAATAGGCTTTGCAACAGGCATTATTGGTCTACCTAAAAACAGGCAAGTTGTTCCACGGTA
The DNA here is from genome assembly GCA_023653785.1 of Ophioderma brevispina. NCBI lineage: Eukaryota > Metazoa > Echinodermata > Ophiuroidea > Amphilepidida > Ophiodermatidae > Ophioderma > Ophioderma brevispina. Next base: position 1,760 of record JAMKCH010033430.1, read on the forward strand.
CTGATGGGGTGTATGTGTAAGTGCCAGGCTCAGTATCAAGTAGAGAACAAATACACATAAATCGGAACAACCACCTTTAAAACTTTTTAATAAAATTTTTTTTTTAATTGCAATTTTGTATTGGCAAATAAATATTTTATCATCCGAATCTAAGCCAATCAAAACTGTAGGAGAGTGGCTTTAATTATATGAAATCACTACATAGGAACAATATATGGGGCCTGAAATCTTTTGCTGCCACCTTTACTTGAAATCCAAATAGTTATTTCATCTCTCGGTCTCTCCCTCCATCATTACAGACCCCTAGATGACCCTTGACCACATCATTTGGTTGAGTCACTTGTGACCACCCCACCATCCCACTAAAATCCCATCATATTTGGATGGCTGGGACCGATATAACAACCAAAAAGCAAAAAAAAAGTGTTTTTAGTGGGTAGTCCAAACCTAAATGCAAAATGTTCTCCCCAAGTAAATCAAATAAAAAACCAGTAAAATCGATTCCAAAATAAAAATGCACATGACCTACTGGGTAACAAAACTGTTTTTGAGGGGCCTAACTTAACATTTTTACCGCAGACGAGAGGGACACAGACCGCATCCTTTTAGTCCCCGTGCGACAGTCATTCAGCAGGACAAAAAGAGGAATATTTTTCTCCTGGAAATTGCAGAACACAAATCACAAATTAGTACCATGATATTCCCAGACGGGCACGTTCCCCAAGTTTGTTTTGCCCAGGGGGGGCCAATTCATTCCAAGGAATAAATGATATATTAAAGCTTACATTTTGCTATTTATTTCAACCACCCCCAGGGAAAATTATTCTTGTGCCTTTGCCGATATAAAAATTGATATGTAGGGTTGTCCCAAGATGACCAAAACAAGCACTGTTGAAAACCTTTAAAATGGCAGAAGTAATACTGCTTTTCCCGTTTAAATTTACATAAAGAGTAGATTACTTAAGTTTTGCAAGAAATCGTCTTTGACTCAGAGAGAAGTATTTTGTTGCAGACTAGGTAACATTAAAGCAATTTCTTGCCAGGACTTTTAAATAATGAGTAATTTTGTATTAATCTCTATATTAACCAGAGATATGTACTTTTCCGGCAATTCTCCAGATTTCCGGATTTTTGGCCATACATAAACACAATCCGGAACTGTATTTTTTTTTTTTTTTTCAATATTTCTGAGATCAACCGTTTTAATTGACTAAAGGATAACTGCCAATCAAAAACACAGTTTTAAGTACCAATTTATTTTGGAGAAGGGGTCTTGTACCCCAAATTGCGTACAAAATATGTTCCCGGAGCATTAACAGCTGCTCGCTAAAAATTGGCCCTCACGTCGGTTCAAATTGGATTTCAGGCAATGGGACGACTCCTCATGGCATCCTGATAAACTAATCTTGTTGCGTTCACAGGAGGGATCAGAAAGCATGGATGATGTTTGTAAACTCCTGCCAGGCGATCTTAACATTACCTGCCTGGTTTCGTGAATCGCATGGCAGACGCCATCATCAAACTTATTCTGATGGAGATGATCCTACACGATCTGTACAGCAATGGTTTGCCGTCATAGTGCAAAGTAAGGGCATATATACATACCACCAATGTCAAAATCATATTGTTTTCTGAATTGGATATATTCACTAAGAATTAAAGAGTCGACAGTACTTAAAGATTAAAAGTGTTCTAAAAGACAAGACATTCCATGATATGCAAAAAAATTCCACACAGTACTCCAACCCTGTGGGCTAAAAAATGAGTGTAAAAAAGTCAGGATCTATTGTCAAGATATAAGATTTTTTGTGGATCACATGACCTTGTTGAGGCAAAATTTCCCCCAGACTGGTGCATTGTGGGATTGACTCACCCTCTAGCCTACTGTTATGGTAAAAAAATGGGACTATGAGGGCCACTACAGGACCGTTGGAGGCGAGTTCAGGCAGCCGGTGCATTGGAACCTGTGGGGAATGTACCTCCTATTCTATGGTTTTGTGGGCACAGGGTAGACAGTTGCTGGACTTGTATTGACCCCGATTAGATCAGACCTCTTCTTTGGATGTGTCAAGTAGGGCTAGTAGACTACTGGACCTACTTGGAGTTACTTGCATCGACATCAGCTTCACTTTGATTGAAGCAGTGCATGGTGCCGAATGGGAATGTTTGGTAGGGAAGTGTGTCAAAGTTCTCGGCAGAAGTCGAAGGATGATATTGATGAACAGCTGCCTAGATAAAGTGGAGAGAATGGCATAGCTAGTTAGGGTGCTTGTTTTTGGCGCAAAGTTAACACCGGGTTCGAATTCCCGGTTTATAACAGTATTGATTAAAATACAAGAAAACTGCTATCCATAGGTTAACTTGGAAATATGCAAATGAACTCCATGAAAGGTCCCATCTTTCGGAGGGACTAAAGCATTGGTCCATATGCATAGAGTAACAAACTGTAAACGTACTTTGCAGCCAGTGTTGAATAAGAGTAGGGCGAAAAATCCCTGACTGTTCCCCAATCGTCCCCAGGCCTCAAAGCGGGCAATTGTAGGAGCATTGTTTCACAGATACAGGCTGGCCCGGATCAGCTTACTCAGCGGAAATAACTCCTGACCGTGCTACCCACACCCAAGCCATTACCAATGACTTGTGGGTATGCAAAGAAGAAGCAAGATCTAGTTAAAACAATCAAATCCCCCATACCAACATACGAACACACTTTTACCGGACACTCCAACAATATTTATAAGGAGTCTAGGTTTGCCGCCGGCACCGCTACTCCATTGCCCTACACACGCAAAAAGAATCCTCCTCAAACCACCAACAAAACGAAGGGCACGTCGTTCTAATTACGACGTCACCACACCCTGACCCATGCAATTGAATGTCATGTCGAATATATTCCAACCAATTACTGCCCGGGGTCGTGCAGGTAAAATCAGTGGAAAATCCAAATGCCGCCCGTGACACGAGGTTGTTGCGAAGTCATGTGAATTGAATGTAAAACACGAACGATCGAAAACTAGAAAAACGGTTAATGGAACGATGTTAATGGATGGGAAAGTTTTTGAAAGAAGTGTGGTTTGTTTGTGCATATCAAGCAAATGCAGTAGCATTAAAGACGAATGTCAGGGGGAACTTAAAACACACTGACATTTTCGCTAATATGGAATTTGATCTATTGCCAACAAAATTGTATAGTGTGCTATTGAAATTATTATGAGCAACAATGGGAATGAAAGGTAATTGGATAATTTGACGCAGGTGCAAGCTTTCTGTGCTTTGGTAATAGCGCTATACAGGTGACCCAACCCAGGTTAATTATATTAAGCAGTGACGCGCTTTTCGATATGGTGTAGTGTAGTTGTACACGAAGTTCGTTTTTGTGGCAAAACAGTGATCTTGTCTACCTGGAAACTAAGTAGTTAGCATTTCAGGGATCTGAAATTATTATCAATAAGCTTTCCAGCAGTAAAACATAACCCAACCACCTTTTCCTTTTCTTCAATCCTACCAACATCAGACGATGAATGCGACTTTGTCATCTGCGGGTCAAGTTTGCAAGGAGACATCCGTAGCACAAGTACGAAGGGTAGATTTGTCCAACGGCTTATTGGAAAATGTTGTGTAGCATCCTACCCAAGTAGTATTAAGACAAGGTATGTAAACTGCTATAAGATCATCATCTCATAATGTACATCAGGGGCAGTGCCAGGAGGGTGCGACTGCCCCCCACCCCCCCCCCCCAAGAGTTTCAAAATTAAAAAAATTGGGTTTGAGCAATAATTTTGTGAAAATTGGTTTACCTATAGTTAGGTTAATCATGTTTATTGTTTCAACCCTCCTCCGAAAGAAGTACCCCTGGCCTCAGCCCTGATGTACAAAATGTATCATGTTCATGTAGCAATTTTCATAAATATGATAGATCTTGCAGAGGATGGTGGGTGTAATCATTAATAACACATGGTATTTAGATTTTGCACACTATCGCACCACATGTTGACAAACTTTACAACTAAGGTAAATGCCACATTGTTTGCCAGATATATAACCCTTTTGAAAGGGTCGATTTCAAGTGGGGGGTAGTCAATAGGGTGGTGGAGTTGTTGGTTGACAGGGTGGGGATAGTCGGGTAATTGATAGACTTGGGATCCAATGGTGGGTGATAGGTGGTAGAATCAGGGTTTGATGGAGTATGGAGTCAACAGGGGAGGGGGTTACAATGAACAAAATTCTCCTGCCTATAGGCCTGATGTGGGAGTTTCACACTTAACATGCCATTTGTTGCTTGTACCTATTAAGTGGGTTTTTCATTCACCTCTATCTTATTTCCAACTCACCCCATACCATAACACAGGATAAATCCAAAGCGTCCGTGATGCTCCAATTGTTTTTCCCCTCGCATAAAAGCATAATCACATAAAAACATTGATTAGAAACTGAGAGTTCAGTCTAGCCATTTGGATAGTAGAGCAAAAAAGCATGTACTAAATAAGCCCATGATTATGTGTTTGACCACATTTGGGGGGGATAGTAGAAAGAAGCAAAAACCTGTACTAAATTAGCCCATGATTAATGTAGTTGACCACATTTGGAGACGTTTTTGGTTCACTATCTCAATGAAAACCGTTTCTGGGCCTTAATTTCACTGGAGTAATGTGAGAAGAAATGTTGAACTTCATTCTTATTGCAAAGTTTTCAATGTTAATGGAGTAAGTGGAGGATTTTTGAAAACTACGAAATTCATGCCAACATAACACGTTTTGGTGTCCTTTGCAAGCACATGGATCGCTTGATATTGTGTGTTTGTGTCTCGTCTGTGGTCAACATGTGTTAACCCTAAACAGAATTGCCCACTGTTTCATATACGGCCCCTCATTTTTCAATGACAACTTGAATGTAATGGTCCTTATAGAGTATCCCATGTGTTGGTGACATGACCTTATCCCCCATTCACAAACCACAACCGCAGACGATGAAATGCTCCATTTTTTTTCAATTTTAGCTCTATAAGGGGATTTTTTGGCCAAGCGGTATTACAACATTTGTGTTGTGATTTAGTTAATCAGAAAATCAAAAAAGACATCAAAATCAGATTTTGCATTTTTTGGAACAAGCATAGGTATCCTATCATCCCCTGCAAGTAATAAGACTAGAAGCAGCGCTAATAAGGACGAAATCGATATTTATAGTCGTTATTGTCCGTACGGACAATTAACTGCAACATGTAATTGAAGGGGGATTCATATCTCTCTGAACGTTCCGATTTTCTTTCTGGTCAATTTTTTCAGTTAGAAAATATACTTTATGAGAGTCCTACAGACTTAAATCCTTCACTTTTTGCTATTCTTACAATTCAAATATTTTTGTAATCTTTGGGTGAATCACGGATTTTAAGTGTCTTTGACAAATTATTATTGGTTTTCTTTTTTCAATTTCAGTGTACAAGTATCGTAAATCAATATGGCAACAATCATCCTGGATTAATTGCAGAGCTTCTTAGTCCACTAAAGTTGGTGAGGTAAAAAAAAATTGATTTTTCTCTTTGTAGTCTCATGTTATTCCATGGAAAGAGTATTGGATTTATTTATTTGCTACAAACTAAATTGTGTGTCTATTGGACCTACATTATTTACTTAAAGCAATAATGGCACTTTTTGAAGAGCGCCTCCCAATTTTCAAAAGTTGATATTTTGGGCAACAGTTACGTTGGGGGGGGTGGGGTATTGTCTAGGAAACTAGAATACTAAAAAATGCGAATTTAAAAAAAATGCCGTATTTATTAAATAGCGATTTTGTAATTAGAAATGGCCGTCCTTGATAAATAGGTGCCACCTCGAGAAGAAACCTCTAACTTGACTTGCCTGCACAATAAAACAATATGGATGAGCGTAGACACTTACATGGCGCTATTTCCCGGCTATTTTCACATTGGAAGGGGCGTTTCCAGCAGCCGTTGAATTATCGGGATCCCGATAATAAATTATTCTTTACAAAATTCCTTCGTTTTGTGTACACAAGCGACATTTGTTTCCGAGCTTAACCAATCACAGTTATAGTTTTAATAGCCAGTTTCCAATGAAACCGTGTAAAAATCTCACTTTTTTTTGGAAAAATTGGGGGCGCCTTCAAAAAATGTGGCTACTTATTGGCTTTAACACAATCTCCCCATCCTGGGCGTTATGGATATGGCTACTGTTTCAGGTGTACACCAACACCTTGCTTGATGTTTTTCAAGCACATATGCATAATTTTTGGTGATGGTTGAAATATTCTGATGCATTGTAAATTGGCTACAGGATGATTGGGACATTTTTCCAAGGAGACTTATGAAATGCACAATCTATAGTGACAAGAAGACATGATGAAAACCATTTTAATTGATTAAAACCATAACAAAAAAACAAAACTCCAAAAATACACTTTAAAAAAAAAACTTAAAATTTCCTTTTAAAGCCTAAAACAAAATTGTTTTGACCAAATCATTGTCCAATATAACTGAAACTTGTATCATTGAATCATGACAGAGCTTAATTTTTTTGGGGGGGGGGAGTTTGAGGCAGTTTTCATATTTTTGTGGCGAAAGTGGTTCACTTTTTTGGATATTCAAACAACTGAACCACCTGGGGATGTTCCTGTGGAGGGCATAGCATTTTTTAGACTAAACCAAACCACCCCTTTCACTCTTATCTTACCCCAACCTATACTCTCTGCCATAATTCTTTTCCTCTGCATCAGAACTACATACAACTCCGCATTCCCACTAGTCAGAACCATAACAACTCGCAAGGGAAATTATACATAGAGGGGTGTTACACAAACAACCTTACATGCACGTTATTTAGACACTATTTCATAAAAGGAATTGTGGCTAGTGCCTATAGTGAGGCTAATCGCAACCTATACATAATGGTCCCTATCATATAAAGCCCTTGTTAGGTCCCTATCAATAAAAGCACAAATTGTTGGGACAAACTCAGGTTATATTACCACAGCACCAACCACCAATTATCGCCATAGTAGTTTATTTTGCAGGTCCTTTGATTTGAGAGTGTAGCGTTATAATCAATGATATATAGTCAAAACAGTGTACTTGCTATTATGCAGCCAAGAACAAATTAGGAGTATCACTGTGTAGCAGAGGTCCAGCAGCCTGTGTTGGCAAATATGGAAAATGCCAAGTTCATGTTGGAAAGTATGCTTTCAACACTTGACTACTTTTGCATAGTATAGAGAGCAGTCATTTGTGGGTGGTAACACAGGCAAACTGAATTAACTGTTGATGAAGGTATGGCTTGTGGAAATTCAAGAAATCACATGAAGAAGTACTAAAGATTTGAAGCCTTCATGTTAAAAGTTTATGGTGGTTCATACATGTTAGCTGTCTGTCAGACTCTAGCTTTTGAACATTCTTTTAATATCCACTCGTTGTTAATGCAAATGTGGCATCCGGCGTTGCAAAGCACGTTCGATAGCTAGCGTCGGCCGACATCGCTGATAAAGTATGAACCCAGCATTAAAAACTGCATTTAATTGGAAGAAAATTTGGAAAAGCACCGTTTGCCAACACTAATAAGCAGCTAAAACATGATTGGAAGATATGAACAGGGCTCGTACTGTCCTTGAGGTCCTTTGAAAGTCCTGGAAATCACAAATCCTTTTTTCCAACCTTGAAAACCCTGGAAATTCACAAATGGTCCTGGAAAAGTCCTTGAAAATTGCAGTCACTGTGTTATGATTTTTGATTAAAATGATTGATCATGGCAAACCAAAAAGTAAGAATTTTATAATCCCTTTGCGACAACATCAACGGCAATGTAGTTAAAATAGGTTATTAACCCTTATGCTGCTACAGGCGGTAACGATTACTGAACTGTGTGTCCTGAAATGCAAAAGATCACGACGCCCATTTTTGGTTGTATTTGGCTTATTCGTTGTATTGAGAGTTAATGTTCTCTTTAAAGGAAAACTATTGCACACATGCCTACTAGTTCAACGGATTTTTCTTATATTCCCTACGGAAAATGAAGCGAAATAACGGACGTTTTTCCGAAAACAATGTGGAAAATGGAAAAGGTTCGCATCACTAAAATAAAAAAGAAAGTTATTATAAGTAAGAAACTAAGTAAATACCCGAAAAATAAAGTTAAGAAGAAGGCAATATCTTTTTCAAAACAAATAACAGACCCATAGATGCAAGATTTTCATTTAATAAAGTCCCTGTTTAAATGTTTCCGACATCGTTTTTTCTGCCGACTTTCGGAAGGTTTACCCAATGACTACTTGATTTTAAACATTAACTGCCTGTATGGCTAAATGTGCTTCTGAAGTTATGTTAGTTCTACTATTCCCAACTGTGGAGGTTCAAAGGGGAGACCTACAACCAATGTATTGTTAAGTGGTTTTGTTTTCAAGTTAAAACATTTGAACGTCAGACTCATGTTCATAATTCACTTTATTAAAAAAAATACTCCATATGGACTTAGTTTCCAACTGACATTCCTTGAAGGGCGTCAGACGGCGGAGCTTCTGCCCTGTTTTTCTGGAAGAAGCTGGCCTTTAAAGAGCTCTCATCTCATGATGCAGTTCATATGTACATATGTAGCTCCGTTTTCAGTTATTAGCCTTTAAAGTTTCAGTTCATTTTTATGTACTACTGTAGCTAACAAGTATGGTCCGTAGGGATACTGACGTTGTCCCCGTCAATGGGGAACGATCAGATGGTGGAACTCCGTCCATATGTTTCCAGGAAAACAGTAATTTAAAGAGCTCTCTCATGATGCAGTTGTATATAGATGGCTCAAATCATTACACTGAACTGATTTCCTTTACACCAATGTTGACTGAAATATATGCATTTCCCTTCTGAGAAGTGGAATGCCCCAAATTACCATAATAACACCCCTAAAAAAAGAGAATGGTTTTTTTTTTTTTTTTTTTTAGTGTAATAAATAAATAAAAATAAATAAATAAATCATGATGCAGTTCATATGTACATAGGTAGCTCAGTTGTCAAGTTATGAGCCTTTAAAGTTTAGACTTTAAGTTCATTTTTAATGTACTACTGTAGCTAAACAATATTTTCCTTATGGATACTGACAGTTCCTTAAATGGGGAACTATCAGATGGTGGAACTCCGTCCATATTTTTCCAGGAAAACAGTAATTTAAAGAGCTCTCTCATGATGCAGTTGTATATAGATGGCTCAGTTTTCAAGCTATGATCCTTTAAAATGTTGATCTTTCTTCTTTTTCATATAATTCTCCATATGGACTTAGTTCCTACTGACAGTTCCTTGAACGGGGCTGTCAGACGGCGGAGCTCTGTCCATTTTTTCTGGAAAAGCTGTATTTTAAGAGCTCTATCTCATGATGCAGTTCATATGTACATACAATATTTTCCTTATGGACTGTGTTCATACTGACAGTTCCTTAAAGGGGGAACTATCAGATTGTGGAACTCCGTCCATATTTTTTTTTTCAGGAAAGCAGTAATTTATAGAGCTCTTGATGCAGTTGTATATAGATGGCTCAGTTTTCAAGCTATGATCCTTTAATTTTGACCTTATTTTCATCTAATTCTCCATATGGACTTAAGTTTCAACTTGAACACTGCGTTCCGAAATGGGGGCTGTCAGACGGCGGTAGCTCTGTCCTTTTTTCTCTAGAAAAGCGGTATTTTAAAAGAGCTCTATCACTCATGATGCAGTTCCTATGTACATTCGTTTGCGCATTTTCAAGTTATGAGCTTAAGTATAGACCTAAAGTTCATTTTTAATGTAATCAAAGCTAACAATATTTTCCTTATGGCTGTCATACTGACATTTCCTTAAAGGGTGAACTATCAGATTGTGGAACCCGTCCATATTTTTTCAAGGAAAGCAGTCCTTTGTAGAGCTCTTGATTGCCGTTGTATATAGATGGCTTAGTTTTCAAGCTAGATCCTTTAATTTTATCTTTCTCTTTCTTTCATATAATTCTCCATATGGACTTTAGTTTTCTACAGCCAGTCCTTAATGCGGCTGTCGACGGCGGTGTCCACATCACTAAAAAACATCTTACAATTTCTGATGTAGTTCAATATCACCGCTCGCATTTTCTGTCTTTTTTGGTGAAACGTCCTCCATTTTGCATCATTTTTCGTACGGAAATACAGAAAATCCGAAGACATCAGTACAACATAAGTTCCCATCATCAATCAATTAAATTTATATAGCTCCAAAATCAAATTTGTTCTAAGGCGCTGAACCACAACAGTAGATAACAATGAAAAAGTCACTACTGATAAGCGGATCTGGAGAGATGGAATTGAGAAGTTTTCTTGATGAGGTTATGGATCAGCATTTTTTGATGTCAATCGGAAGAAATGTTCCACATTTTTGACGTCCAAGAAAAGACCTTCCAGCGAAAGATATTCTTGAGTTCTAAGTTTCAACTACCGTGTCGATGAGGTGGGAACGCATACATGGCTACTGGTTGCGGCATAAGCATGTCAGATATATAGCTTTGTCCTTGAAATTAGCTCATTTAGATCCTTGACAGTCCTTGAAATGTCCTGAATTTATTGAAGGAGCTTGGTGACGAACCTGTATTAAGTAACGTAATACCCACAAGAATTTTACTAAAAAAGATGGGAAGGTTAAATACAGATAAATGTGAGACTTGCAATGAGAAAGAATATACCTGAACTTTTTTCTTTAACAACTGCAAAGATATGGATAGAATATGGACGGTTGTTAATAAAATGTTACCTAAACATCTGGTTATTCTAAAGCTGTATCAGTCCACTGATGGTGTATTTAGTTATCTTAAAGATGGCAACATTCAAAAGCTTGCAAATCCAAATTATGTCAATTGCAAAATTGCATCAGTAAATTTAAATATGGAGCTATCCAAACCTGTTATTTCTTTTCAAGACATGTAACTGAATATCAGGCAAGAGTAACGTACAAAATGCTAGGCTTAAATGTAATTTTATTGTTGCAAGTTGATTGGAATTGTTTTGATTATGTTTGTTGGCAAATTTGCAAAACATTTGTTGATATGAATAAGAATAAAAAAAAAAAATACTGCATGGTTGCAGACCCACTTTGGTTTAAAGAGTCAGTTGACTCTGCAACCCCGGAGAATGGGAGGCCCCAAACTGTTCCAACATACTTCCGGGCTCCCTTCAGCCCTTCTTCCAATGTGGGATTAGATAGAAAATTCAAATGACATGTATAATACGACAACTGTTAATGAGGAGTGCTTTGATAGTGGCCAACTTCCCCAGGTTGCTATAAACTCTATGGGCCATAATTTGTTGTTACATGCACACGCGGGTTCTCACTGCATGCAACCATGCTTCGTGCAAGCATATGGTGGCCCATTTTTTGGCGGGCATGCAAGCGTACTTGGCAGCATGTAACAGAAATTATGCATGAGACTATAGACACCCTGTATCTTTAAAAGGTTGGCAAACGAGATATTTCACATATCAGGTGTCCCTAAAAAATTGAAAGAACTGATTTTTGCCCTGATGTAAGCTTTCCCATCAAAAACATCCCCATCTGAAAGGATTAAGCTGAGAATGGTTACTTTGGGACAAAAATTTTGAAATTTGTAATTTCATATAGGAGCAAATACTACCGTCAGCCTATTTTTATATTGAATTCTATCTCATTGGCGTGGTTTATCATTTTAACAAAAATTTGATTGGATTAGGTCAAAGCTCCGCCCATCCATTACTGGGTAATAGATGGATAGTGGGTGCAGCATTACGCGTTGTACCTCGCGCAAACTCGCGCGTTTATACTGCGTCGAGCATTTCGCGTTGGACGCAAATGCAATTACGCAGCGTGACGATCACCGCGGATGACTTGGTTCTTTGGATTGAACATTGTTTCAAGAGTGGTGGAATTATTTAAATGAATCAAAAGAATGCTGTTTAGAATATTTTTGACAATTATTTATTTTTTTTATTCTTTTTAAAATACACATTTCTAATAAGAATGAAGAATCGCCGTATCCACCAAGCATAAAATATTGGATTCCCATCTATTATTACACCATCTAAGATGGCCAAAACAAAAATCTCATCTTTTATTCTCTAAATATAGCAAATTCACAATTGCCTTTTTTCTCTCGTTCAAGACATTTCCTCTAGCCAAAAACAAGGTAAGAAATTTACTATGTCAAATCTATATGAAATTACTATAAGACAAAATATTTGGATGCCTCAAAATCTCTTGTTGCCCCTTTAATGTGATGAAGTTGGTTCAGTCTCTAATAGCGACCCATAAATTGAAGTTGGATGATGGGGGAATCGAAGACCTTGACTTATTTATATTTCGCAACTGGCGGTCCATAGCCAAATCTGGGCCCTCCAACGGATGACATTTGGTCCACCAGCCAACCCAAAGATACACATGATAAGATATAAAGAGTCACTTGGCTTCTCAAACCCCTCTTCAAATGTATTTGGCCCACTTTTTCCTGCGGGCCAAATACAGTTGAAGAAACCCCTAGTCCCTTTGTCGCGTGTATTGTATTTATAACTATCAGTCTCTCTCAGACAACATAAAATTGGATGAATATTCTTTTACTATGACCAAGTCTGTCAAGTAAGATATGTCTCACCTATTCCTAGATAACCAAGTCTGCAAGTAAGATTATGTCTTCACTATTCATGACCAAGTCGCAAGTAAGATTATGTCTTCACCTATTCTAAGAACCAATCTGCAAGTCAGATTAAGTCTTCACGCTATTCCAAATATTTTCTAAGACTGGTATTCTCAAGATCCAGATTTAACCATTTACGTGGACCCATGCTATGTAAATGCTTCTTGGGCCTCACACACAGAATTTAGTGGTACAGATTGGGCCTGTTTGTGACGTGCAGCCAGCACATTTTGTGGACTGACCAGATGATTTGGGGTTACGGTTGTCATTGAGAACGCCTTGAATCAGACATGTCAGAAATTAAGGGCGGGTTCAGGCCAGAATTGCCTATGTTTCGTAGCTTTTAGCAATGGTTTCAGCTTCACATGCACTAAAACATGAAACCACTGACAAATCTGAGTTAGAAATTTGCCCAAAGTCCAGGTAAAGGTTAAAACCAGGCTTAGTCCTAAACAAGTGGACCTTTTTCTCCTTTCAACATACTTATGAAGTTTTGAGGTACATTAAGCAAATTCCTCATGGATGGGCATTGCCATCTAAAGTTAAGACTCCTCCAAGAATACCAGGGTAGAGTAATAAAAGGCTCACCTAATTTTTAAAAGGTGCATTTTGTGATTCCAGCACCTTCAGTGTTATTCATGGTTCACTAGCTGATCCTTGAGAAAAGCTTATGTCCAAAATTTTTAGTTGATATCCGATTGCGGTTTTTGTGTTATGAGCAATTCTTTGTTTCCTACGGTAACCAAAGCCACTAGGCTGTAATTTCTGGTCCGTTTACGGACAGAACATACAAATCTCGATTTTTTTTTTACAAATACGACCAAATTTTCACGTAATATTTGGGACAACATGGATTACTAAGGGTTCAGATGATATAAAAAAAAATCCTCAAACCTTTTTCAGTAAGTCAGAGGGACGAGGTTTGCTTTGGATCACGAAATGGCCCCTTTAAGCGATACTATCACAAAATTTCAACCTTC
>JAMKCH010033431.1:0-15958 GCA_023653785.1 Ophioderma brevispina
GGAGTTGATTTCAACCTTTAAAATAATTTACATTACACATGATTTCCCATGACAAAGGGAGATGGTCTGATTCAGTAAGAATAGCTTGAAATTACACCAAACAGGTTAAAATTTAACAATATTAACAAGTTTGGTGTGATTTCAAGCTATTACGGTAAAGTTACCGACATTCTTTTAAGACTTTACTGACACACAGATGTTCAGTCAGGCCTTTGCACCTAGCGGATAGAAAGTCTACCAATACAGCAAGCACAAATAACTACGAGGAGTGATGATCGGTAATTGAAATCAAATAATAGCGATAATTATTTTATTCCTCCAGGGGAAATAGAATCGCAGAAGTCACATGAAGAAAAAATCAGATAGATTTCTTTTAATTTAAAGAAAAGACAAGTTCTGGATGTTTGTTGATGAAATCGTTATCCATAACCCACATAAACTTGTTTAATTATCTACAACTAGCTGAATATCCCAAATCGAGGCTGAAACCATTACATTATAGATTCTAGTGTAAGTAAGAATACAAAGTGTGAAAACACTTTGCACAGAACTAGGACACATCCATAAAATTTCCCATGAGATAAATAGGTGCGTCGAGGAAGTGGAAAATGTTAAATATAGTTCCTGCGCTCTTCGTGTTGTTTTATCCACCACAAACGATTTTTTATATTTTCACTCGCTGTCATCAGTAACATTGTGGAAGTGAATAATAGGTAAAAGTGAAACATAGGGTAAATTTCAATTTCGTGTTCACCAAATGTACATTGACCAATAATTGGTCTGTTCTAAAGGACGTTATTAAAAGAGAAAGGTATAGTTTCCTAAGTTCAGACCTTTAGTTACATAGGCACAGCCTATTAAGGTTCAAGGTCATCCTGGGCTAAAACTTACCCATTGCTCCGATTTTGTTGAAATTGGTGTCAAATTGTTCATCTACCCTTACGACACACTGACATTTCTCCCTTATAATGAATTTAACCAAGCTTTGTAAATAGTCCAAGTAACTGACGGGCTTTGAGTACAAGACATCGTCGTTGGGTATCTTCGGGATACGACGTCAGTAATTATCAAAAGTAAAAGACGACTGGGGCAGGCTTAAAATGCGCATCGCACAAGGAGTTGTACGATTTGTCCTGAAGGGGATATAAAGATTAAGGTCATATCAGTGTTCAGGAATTCCGCTGACTGATTCCTCAACGGATTTGCATTAACTTACAGAGGCTCATTCAATTTTAAATAGCATTTCATCCCTTATTTTATGTCTGCAATTCGCTGATGTAGAGCACGTTAGAATAAGACCGTTGCCAGCTTCAGGTCAACTGGCTCACGCTAACTTGGTTCGAGCCACTGATCACATTGATCACAACACAAATCCTACGGCATATCATAACTCGGAAGAGCTGCATGAGCCAAGGCGTGAACCAGTAACCAATGGATACTAAAGTGCACATCATCAGCGAATTGTAAACTAGATGCAATTCAGAGACGGGCCATTTCCATCATTGGTATCCGAGAGAGAGCTCGCCACTCATCACATCCAACCACTTGGTCATCGCAGAGCAGTAGGAATTGTCAATCTTTTCCACCGCATGTTTTATTATGGACAAGCACTAGATCTCCTCAGCCAGCTGCTACCTGAGCTGCTTTCAGTTGATCCTCGCCTTAGGCGCTCAGTCAGGTCTCATGACCTTGCTGTGAAAGTCCCAAGGTCTAACTTGGCCTCCCACAGAAGATCATTTCTCCCACTCTCTGTAGGCTTATGGAATGCCCTTCCTGCTCAAGTAGCATCAAACCAGGACTTGCAGAGTTTCAAAAAATCTATAGGCGCCAATCCGTCAGAGTTACTAATTAGATAACTGATGTTAATGCCTAGATTAGCCTTGACATAAAAAAATGGGGTTTTGTTACGCTTCCCTTGCTTTCAATATATACCAAAGATATTTACTAACCTTTTTAAAGTAACAGCGTCGTTTAAATTGCAACAAATTTGGAAATTTGCAGTGGTTCTTTCAAAGCTGGTTGAGAGATTGAGTTTCTGAACGCGCCAAGGACAAAACTTGCAACAATCATTTCTACATTGAAACGCCCTTTCTCTGCCCACGTAACCATACATGGCATGATACCTTTGCTAAAATGAGTACAAAGAATAGTCACAACTACACACAGTTGATGGACTATGAAAACATTTTAGCGCAATGTTTTAAACCTTAGGAAGAAACCCCATCGTATGACAATGATCAAAAGCAATTTGATTTCCTGTAAATATACCCTTGATATGCTAGGTTTTAGTTGACAGCTTAATTGTATTCATTGTCCACAGAGGAAAAATACCATACAATAGGATAATGCACGGTGTTTTAAGTTACATTCTTTTTACAAAGTATTTATTATTTTGAGTTAGTCAAGGAGAAGGAACTTTTCCGCGTTATAATCTTAATGAATATGTGTCAAAACAGAGGGAAAATGCCATAGGATAGATAGGATATGTAAGTTCATATTCTTCTGTAAAAAAGTCACCTATGATTTGAATTAGTGAAGGATAAGGTACTTTCCGCGGTATAATCTTAATGAAAGAGTTCTCTTTAACGTTTGCTCCCATCTTGACTTTTTCTATCTGTGAAAGCGTTGGTCAATGATAACGAGTCCCAAAGGGGTATCCCAACAGGGTCTATCTCCAGATCGATTGAGTGTGGCAGCTGTGTTAAGTAAATATAGCTCACCCAAAATTCCATTAACAGGTCTCACAGGGGAGAATCGAGCAATGGAAAAGAACCTAGTAAATAGGTATGGCGGTTGCAACTCACTTCCTAATCAGGGATCAGGGTTCACTACACGGGAAAGTGGCGTGTAATCAATATCACTTGATCGGAGCCATTTACACGGTGATCAGAACATCATCACGTATCCCAGTAATAACCTGTATTCAGATCTTGCTGTGAAATGCCCCGTCAAGAAGAAGCATTTGGAGTCCATGTATTTATTTTTTAATTTTAACAATAGGAAACGGCTGTATAAGTTGACATTCCAATGTACAAGACCGTCGAAGCTTATGTGTTTTGTTGTAGGTTTTGCTATTCAATTCCACCTCGAACTTAATTGGTAGAATGTCAAATATTATGGTCACAACCGGGTGCAATGCGGACAAGATAGAGGGCCGATCAAAACACCATTCTGTATTCTCTAAATTGACACGAATTGGAGGAATATATTAACTCTAATTTTCCGAAATCTAATTTTTCATTTATGTTGTAAAACTGTTTGTGTGTGAATTGTGTGTAATAGGTAGGGCATGTAAGAGCTATCGCATGTGCGCATGTCAGAAAACATCAAGACAGAGGGGCTAGGATGCTGTGGTTAAGGGTTCCGAATGTAGAAATACAGTTGCTATGTATGTCCAATACCGCTGATTGTTGGAAAATGTCTCGAAAGCTCTTCTGAATCTAGAACATGGCCAAGGGGTCCCACACTCCATCTGCATAGCATTTGTTACAAATGCATGGAGTAATGCAGAAACGCGATCACTTATCTAGTATCTGACAGTAAATGCATACCAAAAATAGATCTTCGGTGAATACCTCCGATCTCTGCAATTGTGGAACAGAGGAGAGCACAGCTTGCTGGCATGATTACAAGCCCAGTCTGAACTTTTTATGTGCTTCTTTGTGGAGAGTTATTTGTCTTGTTGTTTAGTGTGTCACGGAATCTCAACGGAAGTCGAAAGATGACGGACGATGATGACGACGACGATGATGACGATGATAGGATGATGATGATGATGATGATGATGATGTGGGTTTGTGTTGGCTTGTTTTGCTTCCTTGCTGGGGATTCTAATATATCCTAAGATATGTTACAATGTTTACCATCCTTTTTAAAGAACAGTGGACGTCAGAATTACAACAAATGGAAATGAGCCGTAGTTCTTTAAAGGCGTGTGGTGGGATGTGTTTCCGAACGGGCCAAAGACAAACTGGATTCTGGCGTAAAAATTCTAAAAAAGTGTCTGATGTGTCAAATCCTTATTTGGTAATTAATGTGTGCCGATTGCTTCATATAACACACTTTGCACACAATATTTAGGAAATTTGACACAAAATTGAATTAGAATACGCCTATCATATTGGCGGGAGTTATTAGCTATTACGGTATGTGATGCGCATCAGAATTCTGCGTATTTCGGGAATATAATATTTTTTTGTGTGATGATATAGATTAATCAATGAACTAGATGGCGTTCGTAAAATAACAGGCTTGAGCGCTTGACATAGTTAACGGCTCGAACGGCAAGGCCCGGAGAGCTAAGTTAATAAAGTCAAGCGGGAATGCCGGTTATTTTTCACGAAACGACATCATAGCGAATTGTAGATAGCATAACTTAGAGTATATTATATATAAATAACATTTTAAAACATTTTTTGGGGTTCAAACATGCTAAAATTGGATTGATAAACGAAAATAATTTGTTCGCAATTTAAATTTAACATATTTAAACACTTTTCCTTGTCACCGTCTATTGACGAGCATTAACAAACTCCAAATGGGTTGTATGCATTGTTCTGGGCCCATTAAACATCGAGTAAACTAGTGGTTAAAGCTAAACTTGTAATGGGTGGATTGATCAGTGCTTTGCTAAAAGAAGCAAAGATATGGAGTGTTTTGGGTATCCTTGGAGTAGGATGTGAATGACAAAAAATCAACAAGTCTATGACATCCCGAACCATAAGCATTCCAACATGTCTATATGGATTATTCATGCAGAAATTAAATGAGGTTTATCAGTGCTACGCCTACATTAGTACATGTATTATAGCCAAGGACCTTCCCCAACAGAAAAGGGTGCTGGAGACCTGGCGAATCCCAGCTAATATTTAGCTAATTGACAAAATGATAGTTTTACAATGGAGCACAGGGTTAAAGCCCTGATTTAAAGTCTGTGCTTCGGAGTCAACATTGGTCTAGACCAATATGCATGATGGTTGGTCCTAAATCCTACTGGAGGGACCCAACCCTGATATTGAAAAAGATGCAGGGACAACTTTGTTAGACGCAAAAATGCTTTCATCATCACCACATTTAATGTCCAGACACTATAAACAACAGCCAAGAAAGAAACTCGTACAGTGAAGCACAGTATGACTCGAGTCATTTGTCAATACAAGAACACCGCATTGTGCCAATGAACCTCTACTACAGGAGAAATCTATGGCTATGCACTTATTACGGCCTCTGCCTGGAAGAACAGGAGAAATGCAGCTACAGGAGGTGGTGGGGTTCTTGATCACCAAAGCGACTCTCAAGTCATGTGCCAACCTTGTCACCTGTAATGAGCGCAGCTTGACGCTTACAATGACGGGTAATTCCTGAAACAACAGTCATTGGGATACAGCCCACAACGGAACTATCCAAAGAACTCTCTCTCACTTTTACCATGAACTTTCCACTGCCAACAGTACAGTTCCAGCCCAAAATCTTCTGATAATCCGGGAGATGACATGACTAAGCTTGGGCTGATGACGCACTGTTCACTTGCAACATGAGTCCAACAGAATGGAATGTACCTGAAGGACTTCAGGAACAATTTAACCTGGTTGCCACAAACACAAGATACAAAATCAAGCGGGTAGACGGGGACACACCGGCGCCCAAAGAGAAATTGTCCAACGGACTATATTATGGTCAGAAAGAGGGGATTACAGCATTAAGAAATCAAGAGCCTACAACACTTTTGATGCTGTTAAGTCTGATCACAGAATTGTTATTGTCAGGAGCAAGATAAGTTATCGCCATAGTAAACCCCCTCCCAGAGATCCCATGAAAACAATTGATGAGGAAGGCAGTGGGGGATCCAAAGCTTGTGAGCAGTATACTGTAGCTGTACATAAACAGGTTCAACACTCTTCTTGATGAACTGAGAAGACAAGAACGCCAGCACCGTATTATAGTCTCACCTCAGCCAACAAAAATGGCATTGGAGATGCTACCCAGAAGAAGAAGAAAGATACTGCTTGCCCCAAATGACAAAGTCAGCAATGCCAGGAAAAAAAATAAAGTCTGCAGCAAGAAGACCATACTAAATCCACCAGAAGCTCCAAGCAGAACCTTGATGATGCTAAGGCTGCACTTGATGATGCTTACACTCTGGTGGTGCTAGGAGCATGTTAAGTCCAAGGCTGAAGCACTTGAACACCCTAATCTGAAAACAAGAAATGCTGCTGCCGGGAGGAGGCCCCTGGGGAGCTACTGATAGAAGGATACCCCAACCATAAGAATCAAAGGTGAAACAACTGAAGAGCGCATTGACACATGTTTCAGCACTTTAGTTCTACTTGGCAAGCCAGTAAAGAATAACACTAACCTTGAAGAACCATTATCTTAAATCACAAGATAGCAGACCCCTTCCCATTCCCGACTGGACTTTCCACTATTACTAGTAGAGGAAGCTCTCAAGATCTGCCTGAAGAACTGAACAACACAAGACACCGGTCCCGAACAGCATTCCTGCAGTAATCTGGAAGAATCACTATTCCATGATCAACGTGAGAATTTGGTAACAACAACCTACATGGGAACAAACCAGCTGGCCTTCATCAACATCATTATCATTCTTACCAAAAGAACGGCGACCTCCAACAACCCAAACTACAGAGGAATCCACTGTCACCACTGGCTTCTAAGATCTCAAACTCCATGATGCTCCAACAGAATCACTCCTCACCCTAGATCCATTTAGGCGGAACCAGAATGCGTTTTTTCAGCAAAGAAGATCAACACGACCTCAGACCACTTGCCCTCAGAAGGATTATAGAAGAGTGAGAATTTCCAGAGAAAAAGCCTCCTCAATGGGGTTTGTAGATTGTAGGGCTTTTGACAGTTGTAAACAGGGCCCGTACTGCTGCATATTCTCGCCAACTACGGTGTGTCCCAGAAGGGACTGTCAAGGCAATTGCCATCGTGTATGATAACCCATCTAGCTTGGTGCAGACCATATGGACCCACAAAGGTGTTATAACACTACTGGAATCCTCCAGGAGATACTCTTGCTCCCTAGCTCTTTGTAGTCGTGGTTGATTACTTCCTCAGACAGAGTCTTGACATCATAACGACAAAGAGTCTCACCATCAAAACCCAAGCGTTCTAGACGTCCACCAAAGTCAGCATCTTACAGACTTTGACTACGCATATGATCTAGCTCTAACAGCTGATCTGATATGATGTGCACAAGATCTACTAACAGCACGTGAGAATGCTGTCAACAGAGAAGTCGGCCTACATCTCACTGCCAAGAAGACGGAATATAATGACCGTCAATGAGGAAGATAAGCTAAGATAATCATCAATCTAATCTGCACTACAGATGGTAGCCAACTTAAAGAGGTCAGGACTTCAGTATCTAGGATCCTATGGTAGTTTCTGACAGCAAGAAGACTTCTCTGTCACGAAAGGATAGCTTGGAATGCCTGCAAAAACTACACCACTTATGACAATCTGGTATCTCCATTCCAACCAACTAAATCTTTTAGAGTCCTGTGTAGAGAGTATCCTATATATGGATCTGCGACCTGGACCATGAAGAAGAGCTCCAGGATAGACTGATGGCACTACACCAAGCTTCTTATGCGAGTTCAGAACATATCCTGGCGTGAGTACAAGATCAAAGCACAGATATATGGAGATATCGCCTTCCATTTCATCTTCTGTTGCCCAGCCGTGCACGATTTGCTGCCATGTCACGTGCATTGATCAGGTATCTCAGACGTCACCTGTTGGAAGTTACGCGTGTCCAAACAGGGTTCATCGCCCTTTAACTACATTGATGTGATTGCTCGATACATCCAGCAGGATGCATCTGACATCCCCAACTTACGGACAAACAGGGACATTTGTGGTCTACTGATGAACAGCATCTCGGCTTGCAGCTGTTAGTAGATAGATAGATTTCATCCATTTGAGTGCACAGTGAATAGGGTTTTGAAGATTAAGAAAACAAAAATCACAAATCTGAACTGATGACCGTCGCCGTTATAGTATATTCTAATTAATGTACTAATCTTTATTTGTATTGGGTGATGTCGACATTTGTGGGAGCAGCTTTGATTTCAAATTAAAAGACTGCGTAGTATGGGGACTTCTACAATTTGATCTCAAGAGGTTAAAGCTGTCTTAGTTTAGACCTTTTTTTGTTTTGGGGGGGGTTAAGGTACCCTCTATTCAACCAGTGTTGGTCAGATCATCTTAAAATGTTTATGGGGTAGGTTTTTGTTGTTTGTTTTCATTTTTGTCTTCTTGCAATTCCCCTAAAGGAAGTGCAGTTCGGAACACAAATTTTAAATGACAGTATGAAAAACAAATATCTGATATCATATATTTGCTGTTAAAAAATAATAATTGTGTATGTCTATTTATAGAAAATGTTTGATGTAAAGAGCATCACTTTTAGTTCTACATAGCAGACTGTCCCAATAAAAAACTATACAATCAACTAAAAATTATAAAAAATATACCTGTACATTTTTTCCAGATATTTTGACTTTATATGTTAGACAAGATCCCGAGCTCAATCCTCGCTTTTATTCCATTCAATTTGTTGGACCCTAAGCGGAGATATTGTCAGGTGAACGACAAAGGATAAAATAACCTTGGGGGCAGTTTCACTTGAAGGTTCAAGAAACTAAAAGGTATAAGGCGTGTAGCAGCCATCGTTCGTTCGTTCGCGCAGTCCAAAATCACAGTGGAAGATCCGCTTTTAACCCAGCTGATGTTTGCATCATCCGGTTTGATCCAGGCCTGGAATTCCTTCTTGGGGACTTGTAAACATCACAGTCATCTATGATGTGGCTTAATGTTTGGATCTCCACAATCGCAATTTGGTGATGGTTCTACTACTCCGATCGCTTGTGAAGGAATTCTTTGTACGACCAACGCCAGTTCTGGTCTGTTGAGGTTGACCCATGCTTTCCTATCAAGGTCACCGCCTTTGGGCTTGCTAGATGGGCTTCCACAAACTGCTTTAGGTTCAAAGTGGAGGATGACCATTGCTCAATGCTCATACCATCTGTCATTGATCCAAGATTATCGATAGGGATACTGTGACTGCAGTGGTCAGGATTGGTGCAAATTGATTCGTGGATGCTCTGATCCTCAAAGGGTGGGTTGGTGTTGGGATTAGACTACCAGGTTCAAATCGCCATTTCTTAAAGGCAGAGCTTGAATCGTCTGAATGTTCCTCCTATGTTTTGCAGGAGCTATGCCAGACAAGAATTGGAAGGTAATCTACAGGCGTCGCCCAAAATGCAACCACTAACAAGTCTCATTGCATCATTCAGATTCTGCGACATCATCCTGGTGTGAATGTACGCTGTGACTCCATACTGGTGCAGCGTATTCAGCAGTGGAGTAAATGCCAAGGCAACAGTTGATGTATGGTAAGGTGTCCACAGATGCACCCATCCAGTTCCTGCGACCCTTCTGAGAGTTTAACACGAGACTGCGTCTTGGCGCGACTGCCGTGGGTGTTATTGAAAGTAAGGGCTGCGGTCTCATTTGTGCGCCAATGTAACTTCGGTGTTGGGTCTGTGACATTTTTCTTTCTCCATCTAGAGTGGTGTTAGGTCTCTTTTTGCGCATCGAGTTGCAAGGTGGAAAACATAGCTGACGGTCTGGGTTTTGCTGAGTTTAAGTGCCATCGTGGAAGAATTGATTACAGCAGTGATTAGGTCTTTCTGCAACACTGTTTTTCTAAGGACTCAAAGGCGTCAGCAGCTATTCCAAGTGCCGGTGTCGTCTGCGTAGGAGTACTGCGAACAAACTCCCTTGGCATATCTGAGACTTAGATGTTGAAGAGACGGGGTGCCAGGACAGAACCTTGTGGGACACCATTCCGGAGTTTGCGCTTACTACTGCCTTGCCCCATTTGATGTCTCGCAGGACGAAAGATCTTCCTTGGATGACCAGCATAATGAACTTGACAAGCCTGACATCAGGGAAGATTTGAGTAGCTTGAGGAGAAAGGCCTCAGTGCCAGACTGTATCGTACGCAGCAATTAGGTTCAAATGAAGACTGCTCCCAACTTCTGCTTCTTCTGGAAGGCTGTCCTCGATGTCATTTAACTTAGTCTTGCTATCTGGTCAGTTGTGCTTTCCCTCTTCGCAATCCAGCTTGTGGTGCGGGTAAAAGTTGGCCTCACCGTATCATATGAGCCTGCCGAGTAATCAGTCGCTCCAAGCCTCTTAAATGTGAGATAGTAGCGAGATGGGTCTGTAACTCTTGGCTCATTTGCTGGTTTCCTTGGTGGCTTCAGGATTGGTTGGCAATGACCTTTGAAGTCCTCCACCCGGAGGGAACAGCCGACGCTCCCGTGCAAGTAGAAAGGAAGAGTTGGAGCCATCGCACAGCTTCGGATGCCATATTCTTCAAGAATTCTGTATGTATGTTGTCAGTGTCGAGCTTTCCCCTTCGTGAGAACTTTAATGCTTCGTGATCCTCATCGTATGTGATGGTTGGGACATGGGGCTTGATGGTAGAGGTTTGTAGAAGCTGTTTAATCTCTCCATTAACAGCACGAGAGTGGGCTTACGCCTGTGGAGTGTGGTCCTGCCA
Source organism: Ophioderma brevispina (assembly GCA_023653785.1). Classification (NCBI taxonomy): domain Eukaryota; kingdom Metazoa; phylum Echinodermata; class Ophiuroidea; order Amphilepidida; family Ophiodermatidae; genus Ophioderma; species Ophioderma brevispina. The sequence goes on from JAMKCH010033431.1 coordinate 10,598, forward strand.
CTTTCCCATTGTTGACAAGGACTGAAGCATGGAGTTTGCCAGATACGGACACTGCTTTAGTCTGGACAGCGACCCCGGTGAGCTTGTTGATGGTGTTCGAGGCCTTGCGGCTTGATGGTAAAAGTTGAATATTGGATATCTCCTCCTCCCATCTGGTGCGTCTCTTTGGTCCATCATATCCAGACGCTGCCTTTGCTGGTTTCTCTCAGTATCGCAGTTGGTTTCACAATACGCTTTGATAAACTCGTCGGATTCATTGTCCCAACAGGGGGTGAGGGATTTCCTTCCTGCCTCTTGGAACTGGAACACTTAGCTGCTTGGTGGAGGCATGGAGCAGAAGTCAGAACTATGAATCGTTGATGTTAGATGAAGCCGGGTCTGGCAGCGTGGGATGACGGTTCGCTGGTGAGTTGTTTGAACTTGACCAGTTGGCTTTCCTGAAATTCCATCTCTGGGGGGTTCTGTATAGCTGAGATCGTGACTTTGATGTCACTGGTGACCAGGATAGGGCAATGACCCGATCTAGGGAATCTAGGGAGGACCGTTTTCTTGAACAGCGGACTCGGATTGGTTCTCTTTGAGGCTGTTGACAGGTCGGGACAGGTCCATGTCCCATGACTGCTAGAAATAGAAAGGTATGTGGATCCTACTATCCAACGAGTTGGAGTCTTTGGCTTCAATCGCATTCAGAGCGCTTTGCATGCTATGTCATATTGGAGTACCCCTCTGTATTTCTACAGTTGAAATCTCCGCAGACGAAGGCGCTCCGCTGAACTACTGAAGGGCGTTGAATTCTGCCTCAGCCTGGTGGTTGGCTATAGAAGTTGGTGAAGTGGGTTCCCAGTGCTTCAAATTTTATCCACTGAATTCGGCCGAATTCCTTGAAGATTGCAGGGTTGATCCACTTGTATTCCTTGCTTCACATAGGAACGATCCCAAGCTTGTTGTGCGGAATGAAGCAAGTAAGGTCAGAACCTTCGATTTGCAGCTTCTCCTCAGATTCGCAGTGAGTTTTCTTGAGGAAGGATGATATTCACTCCGTTCTCCCTGGTGAGCTGTAAGATGATGTCACGCTTCTTGGGTGAGAACCTCAACGTTCAGCTGCAGGGTACAAACTTTGGTGCTTGTCATAAGGAAAGTTCCTCTGTGGTAGCTCAGGCCGCTTAAATTGAGGTGGGTCTTCAAGATGTTCACTGTGGTGTTTTAATCACATGTTTGACTAAGTTGTTGAATCCGTTAGCCACAACAGGTATGTGACTTTTTTACAGGGCCGCCGCGAGAAGGCTTCAACATGACCCCTGTCGCATCATTGTGGGGTTAAACCATTTTCATCAAACAAAAGAATTTGTAAAAAGGCAAACAAATAAACAAAACTAAAAATTATATATTTTTCAGTGAAAGCACCAGAAACCTATTATGTTGCCGGTGAATGAGGTACTCACTCTCAGGTTGACAATAATCCATGAATGCATGGAAATTTGGGGAATGTGACTGCTGAAACTAATGAACCGTCTACAAGTCTGTTGCAGGGACAATGTTGGACAATGCTTATGTGGAGGGACAATTTACCCTTCCCCCAGTCCCCCTGCCTCCAGATGCCAGGGAGAATATGATGAAGAAAGCGTGTTTTCAACAAAGAGCAATAAATAAAGATGGTTGGTTTCAAAAGTCTCATGTTACTTTCAATAAGGGTGTTTTTATGGTTCTAAATCTGCTGAAAACCTGGAGTAAGGCTTAGACAACACGACTGTTTGGAAATTGAATTTCCCAGCTACATGTACTTATTGCAATTATAAGTTTATGATTATGTTATAATTACAGAAGCGCCACTTTATCCTCACCTTTTTATTTTAATTTTCAATAAGAATGTCTTGAAGGTGATTTTTCCATGGCAACTTTGTTGATATCAGATAGCCGAAGCTGGCCCAACTGGTTTTTCAACTGTCTCAGATAATTAGCCATAACTCCTTAACCAACCGCCCAATTACGGCCAACTAAAAATCCCATGAAAGCCGGAACACTGCTAAAAAAGCAGTACAACTCCAGTTGAGATGAACTTAATTTTGGCCAAAAAATTAATCTTTCATTGTCTATTTTTTTTTTTGGGGACAGTCTATACATCATACTTGCATCAGTTTGGACACCATAGAATCTTCCATCAGTAGATAACAGATCGAACAGCTTTGTCAATAATTTTTCAGGACATGTTGTTTCTAGAACGATTACCGTTACCCGCTTGTTCAGTTGTGATCCCAGCTTCCGAGTGTGCATGTTATTAAAAATAACAAGCTCTAGAGCTGTTATTAAAATAACACCCCAGTAGCCTTCTCGAACCCGATTCGTAGTAGATAACGCACGGGAAAACAATAGATAACAACAAAGGACGCTAGCACGAGAAATATCGAATTTCGAAATATAATATTTGTGTGTGTGTGTGTGTGTGACTAAATAGCATTATAGAAAGTCACAAAAACTGCTCAATTCTAAAGTTTGAGCTGAATCTCATTTTAGTAAACATCTATATGTATTGTGTATAACAATGTATATCGATTTGTAATCGAGGATGTCCTTCTCGGGAAATCTCTGAGTCAGCTTCTAAAAAGGGTCCCCCGGTGTGGCGATTATTGGGCTCTAGGCTGCACACCCTCGTCAAAGCCAACGTGTTGTGTTCTTGGGTATGGTGTTTTAACTCGCTTGCCTCTCCCAATCAAGTGCAATGGGTACATGCATGTGTATTATAGCGGCGATTCCTCATAGCACACTATGATGAGGAAGTATCTCATTTCGGTTAGGGACTTACTAACGATTTTTTTATCATCCAGATAACGGCATTTTTACTTCAAACGCGTTCTCTATTTCAGCAAACCTATTTAGTTTTCCTTAGAAATACCGTATCTTATTCGATTGCCATGTCACTGTTATGACCTGAATGCTTGCCCCAGATACCCATGACCCAGTACTGTCATTCATCCGTAATTGTCTACATCTATCTATTTTAAAATAATGTCGCATTTAATGTATCATTAAAATAATGGTCTGCGTCTTCCAACGATCAAGTCATCCGACGTAATGACATCAATTTGAAAGTACAACTTTTAACTTAAAAACTAAAGCAGGTGCTTCTTATGTAGTTCATAGAAACTCAACAATTTTACGTCAAATAGCAAGTGATAATGTTAAATTTTTCGTGTGGTCCAGTGTTATTGTGTGTTCGTGCCCCGCTACAACGCGTTGTGCCCCTAATAAGGCCATTTACAGTAATTACTCCTCTCCACTCCTCTCTTACATGGGTAAGAGGAAGGGAACAAACTCGTTGTGTGGGACGAGTGGCGAACCCCTGAAAGAAAAATTACATGGAGTCGTGTGGCCCAAACGCTAAGGAAAGCGAGATGGGCGCTCCGCGTACGAGCTTGTACGGCACGAAACTTTACATTATTTTTATAGGAACCCTTACACTAAAACTAAGAATTCACCATAAACGTATAGATTTTAGGCCGAATTCACCATAAACGCGGATTTAACCGCCATGAACCGCAAGTAAACCAACGGTTGAGTTTTTAAGCCTTCCCTAAACTTTATTCATATTAACCAAGGCCTCTGGACTGTTCCCGGTTAATTCTTTAGAATGGGCACGAATACGGTTATCTTCGCTGATTACCAATAATACAAATGAACGAGCCGGCGACGCTGTTTTCGCACTAACCGAGGTCAAATTTCCACACTTTTAAAAATATTACCCCTCCGCACTACTACTGTGTTAGATACGTCACACTCGTCATAGCAAATACGAACATGCTATAGCCCATGCTATTTTTGAAGTCATTTCGGAATACTGCAAAAACATCTTGCTTTGCGACGGTAAATTTTCTGAACAAACCACATGCATGGCGATGTTCTTGGATATCTAAGGATCATTTTATAAGCGAGGGTCGCCTGGCGAAATCAACGAGAAAGTGCATTTTCCCTGCTGTAAGTTTTAGGTATAATGGGCTTGGGCGATAAACATCTAAGAGTCCGCCAGTGAGCTCGCTGATTCAAGATGGCCGTCCGACCTCTAGCCTTTTATTACTCTATCTCTATGGTAATAACATAGAGTTTTTTACATAGAGTGATTAGAGTGAAAATCGCATAATCTAATTACAATTACACTTCCAACAACGAAATAAATATCACTGCTTTGGAAAAAAAAAATAGAAGTTACATGACCAAAACAGTGCAGCTAAGTGGCTTAGTGATATTTCTTTCAGATGTTTCGTGATTTCGACGCTTTTTTACTGTAGTGCGTTATCCATACTATATATTAGACAATATATTAGACAATATAAGAAAATCAAAACTAATTTGGCTATTTTTGAAGGTATGAAATTAAACTGTTTTTGGTGTTAAGTTTCAAGCTTTTGCTAATCAATAAAACCTTTCCTTCTCCACCAACCAATATTGAGAACAGTTAGGCACACTAACAAAATTTTAACACTTAACTGCATGGGGGGGGGGTTCCTAGGGACTCATTTTTTGTTTTTGGCCGACGTTTTTTAACGCTGCAATATATTTCGTTTATATTTTTTGTATTTGTCTAACTTTTAGTTGCGCTTGAATTGGTGCGAAAAAAATTCAAATCCATCGCGTCGTTTTTGCGTTAATTATCATGGGTCCCTTGGAGCCCCCCCCCTTATGCACTAACGAAAGTGCCCATGACAAAAATTAAAAATCTTAATAGAGTTACTATGATTCTGATTTTCATAATGCATACACCTAGTGACATAAACAAAGTAAATAATTACTAAAAAAAAATCTTAGAAAGTATAGTAGGGCAATGGTGTCATAATATTGTATATACATCGTAGGAACCTATGGTAAATTATACAAGTAAACCTAAAAAATATAAAATGGCACGAGACATTTCTATTTGTGCTTAAGGTGAGGGAATACCATGAAAGAGTAGAATTAAGTGGTTTTGTGAATTTTGATATTTGTAATAAGGGGAATTTAAGCTTTCTAATGCTTTTTGTTTGACTAAAATCGGTTGTGTGGCTTTAAAGTTATGATAATTTGAAGCGATCAAGTTGCGGAACGAAAAAATGATTTTCTTTACTTTTTTATTGTTTTTGACCCAGCGATATTTCTTATGTATTTTATTGTTCTTCAACCGGCGATATTTAAGAACCTAAATGTAAAAAGTTCATATCTCAAAAACTAATACTCCTATTTTGATGAAACTTTTAGGTATATGTAATAATTCAAGTACTCTTTAGCCGTGGTGTCAGTTTTTCAAAATGGTGCTCCTTATTTGCATAATGAATTAAAAACCGTGTTTCTAGATTAAAATAAGCATTTTTCAGAAAAAAATCACATTTTGTCAAA